>JAJIBD010011288.1:0-71437 GCA_021461705.1 Cryptotis parvus
TGTTATTAAACTGTCCATGTTTAGTTCCCTAAAAGGACAAATAAGCTAATCGCACAGTGAAGAAAAAGAATGCATGTATTATGTCACTAAGTTTTTCATCATAAAAATCATTAACTAAGAGTGAGATCCTAATTACAAAGATATATATATATATATAATAAACATCATAACTATTTATAAGTCTGAACAAAAATGGGTCTATATAAACATAATATGCATATAATTTTTAAAAACTTGTATAAAATATATGAGCAGTCACATCCTTCTTAAACATAACCTGATGGATTTGCATCCACAAGTTCCTGAAACCAGAAGAATTCTTTCTAATAGTAGGACTCTTGGTTTAAGGCATAAATAACCCAGTGTAGAGCTTTGACATATTAGGGCCCATCCTGTTTTCATAGACTGATCGTCTTTTTTACCAAATGATAGTATCTCTATACACAAAGTAGTGTGAACACCACCAACTTTTATTTAAACTGTCTTTGAAATAATTTAAATATTCTAATAAAAGAGACCTTCTTTACTCTTCATAAAATTTGACTAGGTTATTGAAATAAAAGTATATCTAAACAATATTTCCAGAACTAAATATCATGTGAAAACTTATAATAAAAGATAATCTTTAGATTCATTTTAATATATATATGTTTATGTCATTTTGTAAAAAAGTCACAGTTTTGCTGGTCAGAAAAGTGTGTCAATTGTAGGACAGGAGTTTTGTTGATTGTGACCATGGATTTAATCTTTAGCATCACACTATAAATCACTGTTGGAAAGACAGTGTTTGGGATGGAAATGTAGATCAGGTGACAGCCCACAAAAATCTGGGTCCCATCTGGGGCACGTGACTCCTATTCAGCAGGACTGAGTCTGGCTCTGAGCCCCCCAGCAGTGCAAAGTGTTTCTTCCACCTCAATAAAATATAAAAAGGCTGTTGCTTATAAGTATTAGTACAATGAAAACAATATAAATTTGTAAATCATATTAAAGACAACTTAGCCTATTATTTATTTATTTATTTATTTGCTTTTTCTGGTCACCACCGATGAAGCTCATAGTATACTTCTGGTTCTGCACTCAGGAATCACTCCTGGTAGTGCTCCGGGACCATACGGGATGCCAGGGATCAAACCCAGATTGGCAGTGTGAAATATAGCTCTGACCCCAGCCTATTATTTTGGTTGTAATTTTCGGACATCCGTGAATTTGTTGTCAAGGTGTTCCAAGTAGAGTTTTATAAAATTTAAATGTTTCCCCTTAAAAATAAAATTAATATTATCATTATCAAATACTTGGCTCTGTTAAAAAAAATTACAAATATTAGAAAGCTTGCATTGCCCTGAAACCAATTTCAGGGAAAGAGTTCCTTTAATATTATTTTGATTTACATAAGTTTGTGTTAGCTCTTACATTTTTATATAATTGTGAAATTAGAAGTATAAAATTAAAGGTTTATTTTTATAACTGATGAACTATATGCATATTTTAGAAGTTTATTTATTGAAAATGCTACCTTGAAATTTTATACTTTGAAACAAAAAGGATAAAGTTTTATACTTTGAAACAAAAATTTTTATACTTTGAAACAAAAAAATTTTTTTTGTATTTTTAGCAGAGGTGGAATTTTAACTGAGTCTCAGACTTGAGGTACTTGCAAGTAGTCAGATAATATTTTTTAGAGAAGGAACAATATGAGATAAATCTTGCTTTTATACGCCTGACAATGTCAAAAGCAATTTTTAAGTCTTTTTACTCTCTATTTTTAACTATATAAATCAATTATTATTAATTTCTGACACTCATTTCTGAAAAGTTTGAGTACAAACCCAATTTAGAACCCCACAAAATCATTCTAATATTTTTTCATGCAAATGATAATATTTCCATGTTAATAATTAATTACTGGCTTATTCTAATTATTTGGAATATATTAACAAGCTACACAAAGTTTCCTGCTCTGTGAATCTTAGATCCTGGAAGTTAGCAAAAAGACAATAAAGAAGAGATCATAAACCACCATAAGCATGTTTTGAAGTGACATCAATAAAACAGAAATCAGGGTAAGAACACAGGCAGCACCCAGTTGAACTCCATTTGTGTATGGCTGCCTTTTGTTTTCCTTGCCAGTGTGGTTGTCATGTTGAAGTGTCTCTGAGGTCAATACCATGGAATGTTCTATATTTTCCATAAAGCATTGAATGAACAAAGATCAATATTGATATATGTATAATCCATTTTGAATGTTTGTTTATAGTGTAGGAGAGATCTAGTTTCAATGTTTTTCAAAGGCAAACAATTGTACCCTTTTGTTGACAACCCCTTAGTCCCTATGCTGTTGTTATCTGTACATCTGAGGATTTATCTCTGGCCTTCAATTTCGGTTCAATAGATTTGTGAACCCATCTTTATCCTTGCAGTTTTGATTACTACACCTTTGAAGAATAGTTTAAAAATATGGGAATAAATGCTTCCAAAGAAACAAAGCAAGGGCTTAGGCGTGCTCATTGGAATCAAGTATTGAGATATCACCAGCAGAATAGCATACATCATGGAAAGGAAAGGAACAGGGTGCGTAGGTGTTGTCTTGGGTCTGTGGAAGAGAGTTACTGGCACGCTGGTGGCAGGGATAGCAAAGTAGTGTCAGGGACCGCCGGGGTCCCCAACAGTGCTGGGAAGAGAGTTCCTTTACCCCCAAAGCTGACGAGAAATGGATGAAGACTCAGGAATCCGATGCAGTTTTAAAAGGCTTTACTTATCACGGGTTCAGGCATACAAGTCAGCAATAGAAAAAACCCTGTGCTTAGGATTCCCGGCTAAAATCTCAGCCACGTGTAGGCCAAGATAACCACGTGTTAAGACCCTGTAAAGAGGAGACAAAGACAAGACTCCCAAGAAGAGTGTGAGCCCCAAAAGAGAGCCCAAAAGGGAGAGCAAGAGAGGAAGCAGGCTGGTTTTATACCCCTGCAACTCAGACCACCCACTATTATGGGAAGCAGGGAGGGTCAAATGCCCTCAGGTAATTTCTCCCAGCACCTCACCTAGGCCCTTTTAGATGCTAAAGTCTTGAGCCAAGATCTGCCTGGAAATGCCTTTATAGGGTAGAGAAGGGGGTTTCTGAGATGGCATGTCTCTGTACCAAAGAATAATACTAATGCCAGTTAAATTCTAACCTTCACAAGAGTCTCGTCTACTTCAGGGTAGTATTGTATTTTAGTTGCCTTTGAGTTTTCAGGGAGCCATGCTTGCTTGCTTGCTTGCTTGCTTGCTTGCTTGCTTGCTTTCCCCCCTCCCTCCCTCCCTCCCTCCCTCTCTCTCTCTCTCTCTCTTTCTTTTCTTTCTTTCTTTCTTTCTTTCTTTCTTTCTTTCTTTCTTTCTTTCTTTCTTCCTCCCTCCCTCCCTCTCTCCTTTCTCCTTTCCTTTCTTTCTTTCTTTCTTTCTTCTTTTCTTTTTTCTTTCTTTCTTTCTTTCTTTCTTTCTTTCTTTCTTTCTTTCTTTCTTTCTTTCTTTCTTTCTTTCCTTCCTTCCTTCCTTCCTTCCTTCCTTCCTTCCTTCCTTCCTTCCTTCCTTCCTTCCTTCCTTCCTTCCTTCCTTCCTTCCTTCCTTCCTTCCTTCCTTCCTTCCTTCTTTCTTTCTTTCTTTCTTTCTTTCTTCTTTCTTTCATTTCTCTCTGGTCTAATTACTTAGAGATCCAACGTGGCCAGGCAAATATGCTGGTAAGATCTAGCTAGTCCCACGATGATTGCGGTAGCATGAGAGAATATTTATACCAGCCAGTACAGAATACATGGTCAGATAAGACTGCCACGTTCAGACTACCCCCCTATCTACGAAGTGACCTGCAGAGGAAATCCAGGGCAGATGCAGAGGCTCTTAGGAGTCCTGCAACAAAGTAGTACTGCTAATATAAAACAGGAATATTAAACTTGCAAACCACATTAACTCTTGGGGAGAGAAATATCAGAACACAGTGCTCCACTATTCAGGAGAATACAGTACTCCTCTATTCAGGGCAGAGGAGAAGACCAGCCCTCTGGTGAACTAAATGGAAATAAGGTGGGAAGTTAGTTCTATATGTATATTCAGGGACAAAATAAACAAGGCAGAGAAAGCAGCTCTGATAATGTTTGAAATGATTTGTCCCTAGATAAACAAGGATCCCACAGATGCTGGACTCTGTTTCTGGGGAGAAGAGAAACAGGAGATGGAGTCAAGACCAGACAGATGAGAGAAGATGATGCAGGTTGAGGAATGTCAGGTCATGTCAAAATGGGGCTGACATTTTGAAGGAATGTTTCAGCAACGATGTTCACATTCAAGGTATATCAGACCAGCTGGTTTGAAATGGTCAGATCTGAATATGAAGCTTAGGTAAAAAAGTATCTAGCAATAGACACAAGAACCTGAAAATTCAAGGGATCACCTTGAATTTCTTTAGAAAAGTCTTCAGACTTTAGACTGACCAAATAGAAGAGTTTACTTGCCAAGAGCACAGAGGAGAAATTAATGGCTTGAACGGGACAAGAAGGTACTGAATTCTACTTTGGACATTGTGATTAGGAAAATGTGGGGGGTATCGTAGGTAAATTTCTCCTATCTTCAAGAAACTTACACCTCACAAAGTAGGCCACATTTTATTTATTTTATTTATTTTTCCTGGTGAAGTTTCATAAATGCAGATACAATTGACATTATATTAGCATCAGGTGTACAACATTTTGTTCTTGTGTATTGAAAAGTGACAAGCACAAAAAATCTAGTTAATGCATGTCACTATAGTATAGACATTTTTCTTATAATGAAAAGTAAGCCACATATGGCATTTCTGATCATACCTGTCTTGAAGAATGACCCAGAGTGTGTATCTCTGCCATTGTCTGTGTTAAGCCCCTGCCCCACAGCTGAGACTGTGGAAGCAGGCAATCACTGATGACTGCAAAGGCAATGTTATTTCCATGTGAAATACAAATCAAAATGCTTAGACAAACATCCAAGTTTGAGAGGCTTCAAGATTAATTTGATGTCCCTAAAGAAATCCTAGATACGTAAAAATCAAAGACCATTTTTCCCTCTTTGAATCAATTGCATGTTATTAGACCTTTACAATATTGGAGGTTTGGTGAAAGTATAAGTTGCTAAACAAAAGAACCTTAGGGATGGCTTTTCTTGTCACTGAATTATGACAAGATAAATGATCTCCCTACATTCGCTGCGTCTGTACTCTCAAAGCCCAGGACGCCTTCTTCACCACCCAACCTAGAAGTAAGGAGCTCTATTTACTGCTCTCAGTGGAAACTGCTAGCAACTCTTTGGAAAATGGTCATACGTTTTGTTGCCAGTACAGAGTGTCATTAACTTGTTTCTGCCGATGACACTAACCTAAAAAAAACACATTTTATCTATATACTTATTTCTTAAAATCCTCCAAACAGACTAAACACAATGAAGCAGTGAGCAAAGGGAAAATGAGGCTCAAAGGAAAAGAAAAAAGAGATCACTGAGATAACCCAATATTTTTCTCTTTTTCTGACTTAAAAAACATAATTTACAATTAAAAAGGATTTAAAGAGTGTGTTCGCATAGGCAATATTTTAAGGTGAAGACCCAGATGTGTTGATTATGTCAAAGAAATTCCATGAATTTTGATTTCATATGTGTTCTATGCTCCTACCTTCCCCACACACCATCTGTTACTTATTTTATACAAATTCACAGGTGGAGTGGCTATAAGATTGATTTTTTAAAACCTGCATTTTAAAATTCATGGCTTATTTTTGAAGCCCAATAGCCTTTGCTTTGGAAGCTAGAAAACTGCCATCATTTGTGGAGGTGGGCATATCTTGTTCTAAGAAACTAAGAGCATTTGGTCTAAGTCTAAAGCAAGCATTAAAGAAAACTACAGCTGTGGCTGACAAGGTGTTGACTGGAAGATATTTTATTTTAGTTCCACTTGACAGCATGTATTCCAATTACTCACACCAATTTCTTTGTCTCTATCTTTTAAAAATAGTCTACCTGATTTTTCATTCATTTCATTCTTCTGCCAAAATGTCTTATTATGTCATTTATTCACCTGGGATATATATTTTACCAAGGAAATGTACATTCAGTTACAATGTTCAAATAATAATTATATTTACATGCTTTGCCAATTAGCTATATTCAGAGGTCTCAGGCACAAGTATTCAATGTGTTTTCTACACACTCCACTAAAATATTGTCTATTCCCAGAATAAACAAGTGCCGTCTCTTAGCCTTCATATCACATTTTTGTTGTTGTTTTTGGGTCACACCCAACTGTGCTTGGGGGGTACACCTGACTCTGTGCTCAGGGCTCACTCCTAGTGGAACTTGGGAGGGCTATGCAAAGCCATGACGTGCCATGTGAAGGAGAGTGTCCACCCACTGTACTGTCTCTCTTGTCCCTTCATTTTGACTTTAGTCTAGAGATTAATTCTGGAAATTACCAACTTGAGAACAAAAAAGAATCAAATATTATTCAAAGATAACAACTATATGCATTGAGCAAATTATCTATTTAAAATTCACAGATTGGTAGAGTAGCTGAGTTATTTTGGTAGAATGTTGGAGATAATGGTATAATGACTGAGTTAAAATGATAAAATAATTTTATTCATAGATGCAGTTCAGACTAAAGCCTTCATAATTAAATAATCCTATAAATTTAAGTCTCTGCTCTTAATGGCAAGAACAAATATACAAGTTTAGCATTTAAAAAATGCTCAAGTAAATTTGAGTTATCTGGCTTCTGGCTGGATACTAAGCACAGTGATCATCTAAAGATGATACTTTCCACATATGTTTTTAAATTTTTATTTATTTTCTTAGGGGCACATCTGGTTTTTCTGGGTTCCCATGTTTCTGGAGGGCTACCAGACCGCAAGTAACCACTCAGGGACCATCACTGTCAGGATCAGACTTCAAACGTCATATGCATGTTCTCTAGCTCTCTACCACTCCAGACAGTCCCCTTTTAATCTGAATTCTATGTATAAAAAATAAACTTTTTAGAAATAACCTAGTTATTCATATTTTTCTTTAATAAGAAAGAAATTTGGTTGTCATTCCTTACTTCTGAAATCTAAGAGTCACCTAAAGATACACCAAAAATGGAATATGTAGACCCAAATAACTTCAAAATCAGTTTCAAATAGTAAAAAGGTAATAGACTAATAACTTGTTAGTAGACGTATATAGAGAATATTGGCACCAAAACAATCTTTTTACTCAGTTAATCTACTGAGAAATGAGGAAATAAAGGCGAGCAGATGAAGAAACTACGTTCCTGTTGTCAAACATAAAACCGACAAAATGGTCACTTGAACCATAGTCTCTTGGGTAGTAAACACATTTAAGGCAGAAAAACTACTAAAATCACTAGTGTGAAATAAAAATAATGTACATGAGAGACAATCACGTTTAATTTTTATTATGGTTGATTTGTCTTGTTTCATTTTTACCAAAACTTATGTCATGTTCACTTTTATTTAAAAAGTCATCAAATATCAACAACTCTTGAAATAAGCTTAAAGGGCAGTATTTTAGCAGTACAAAACAAGAGAGTGGAAGACATTTTTTAAACTATCTGCAAATGTCACCAGTATTTACATTCCATGTAAAGTATGACTAGAAAAATGCATAAAAATCTCTATTCAAAGTTCATCTTAATTCCAGCTCTCGTGACAGAACTCCCTAATAAATATCAGTACACCATCATTGCAAGGAAAGAGAGATAGCAGAGGTTAAGGCACTTGCCTTGCATACAGCCAACCCTAATTCATTCCCTGGCACCAAATGTGGCCTCTTGAGCAATGCCAGGCAAAAACAAGTTTTTCTTTACAAGAAACTTTTTTAATTAAAACGTATTTAGAAAGAACGTTTTTTAATTAAACCTTATGTAGAAAGGCGTGAGGAAGAGAAAGGGAAAGCACATGTTTGAGAGAACATAGGCTTCTCTAGAGTGGAAAGAAACACAGAAAGAGAGACAAGCAAATGAGTGGTGAGAGCAAAGGAGGGGCTTGAACAGCAAGCCCCAATATTGTTTGTTCATTAGTGTATGAAATTAGTTCTCTGAGCTTTGTTCCCTAGAAAAGTGAGCAAAGTCGCTACCATACTGGAATCTGGATGAGGAAAGAACAACTCACAATGCATTAAAAAGGTTTCAACTGTACCTGGCTCACAGTATGTTGTCAAAAGATGTTAGTTACTCTCCCGCTTACTGTTCTCTAGAAAATAGTAATCAAATAACATAGAGATGAATTTGGCCATAGACACAAAGTGTTCCAGAGGAAGCATTCTTTTTTCCTGGAAACTGCAATATGGACCCAGCTTCTGCAATCAGTGGCCCCCTCCAAAGCCCTTCTCTCCATACACAGGGCTAGATGGAAGAAGCAGGCAGAGTTGGAGAATTGTGTGTGTGTGTGTCTGTGTGTGTGTGTGTTTGCAGATAGCCTTTCCTCCCATTTTCTCTCTCCATCCTTCCTTTCTTTCTTCCTTTCATCCTTTCCTTCCCTCCCTCCTTCTCTCCCTCACTTCCATTCTTCCTTCCTTCCTTCCTTCCTTCCTTCCTTCCTTCCTTCCTTCCTTCCTTCCTTCCTTCCTTTCTTCCTTCCTTCCTTCCTTCCTTCCTTTCTTCCTTCCTTTTTCTTTCTTTCTCTTTCTTCCCTTGGTAGGCAGCTTTGTGTGTGTGCGTGCATGTGTGTGTATGTGTGCTCAGAGAGAGCTACACTGCTCAGTTTAATAAAAAAAACAAGACAATAAACCATTTTTCCAGAAGCCCCGTCTCTCTTATCTCGATTTCTTTCCTCTGAATACAAACTCAAAGGTTTGTCTTTTTATTGAACTACTGCCCAAGAGATGAGAATAAGACAAATAACATCCACGGAGTATATTGATGAAAAATCAGAAATGAAATGAACTGCAAGACCCTTTACAACAAACACTACACATGAAATATTTAAATCTGCTCTTCTGAGAGACAGTGAGTGACTCTTAAACAGCTTGGCTTGAGGCTATAGGTCACGGGATCAAAGATGAGATGCAAGGCTATTGTTCCTCAGAAAGCTGACAGATTCCAGAGAAAAATTAGGCAGGTGAAGAGTGATTTCATGTGTTGTTCCTTCATATGTGAATCACTACAGCTGCCATTAATGAGCTTAATTTGCAAATTAGCAAATGTAAAAGATCAATCTATGAGCATTGTTGGATTGTGTCAACAAACATTTGTTACCTACTATGTACTGAGCAAAAAAAGCCAGTTTGATGACTTCCCACAATGAACGAACATGCCCTGTGGTGTGCTTGACAGGCACGTACAGTCTTTCCTTGATATGGCCATTTGTCATAGAAATCCTCTTCAAGGAAGAATTTCTGAAACATCATAACTATTCCTAAATTCATAGGAACTATTCACGTGAATTAAAATTAAATTGCAGAATTAAACTGACCAAATACACAATTTACTCAAGAAAGAGATGTGTTTATTTCTAGAATTCCTACTGTGTATTCCAAAAGCAGTACAGAAGAAATCTGGTCTAGAGGAATTTGTATAGGAATAGAAAAAAAAGACTTTTTTTTTTTGACTGCTTCGGTCTCAACAGAATCAAAGGCTTTCTTTAAATCAATGAGTGTGAGACAGAGCAGCATCTTGTACTATTCTGTTGAGACCGAAGTCATCATTGAAGCCCTAGCCAAACAGGGTGTTCAAACCCAATACATTAAGATCCTTTGTGAGTTGTATTATGGATTCACCACTAGGATCTCACCATTCGACAAGGAAGTGATCATTGATGTCAAAAGAGGGATTCGGCAGGGTGATACCATTTTACCGAAAATCTTCAGCGCCACCATCGAGAACATCATGTGACAATTAGAATGGGAAGGAATGGGAGTGAAGATAGACGGTCGGTGACTACACCACCTCCGCTTCGCTGATGACATCGTTCTAATACACCAAACATTAGCCAAGCGGCACAAATGCTGGCTGACTTTGACCGAGAATGTGGAAAGGTCTACAACTGAATCTCAACAAAACTATGTTCATGAAAAATGAACTAGTTCCTGAGGCCCCATTCACTCTCAATGGAACAAACATCTCTGAATGCAGCAGTTATGTGTACCTAGGTCGGAAGTCAACATGATGAACGACCTAAAACCTGAGCTGCGCAGGAGGAAGAGAGCAGCATGGAGTGCCTTCAAAGGCATAGAAGAAATAGCTAAAAGGACAAAAGAACCTCCGGCTCCGGGCACATCTCTTTGACTCCACCATTCTCCCTGCATTAACATATGCCTCAGAGACCTGGGCCCTACGAAAGCAGGATAAGAATGCTATTCGTGTCTCCCAGAGAGGAATCGAAAGAGCTATGCTTGGAATATCATGCCTCACTCAAGTGAGAGAAGGAATCCGGGGTTACGGCCTCCGTCAACGATCCAGAATCAGGGACGCTGTCTCGTTTGCCAAGGCAACGCAAATCAGATGTGCTGGACATGTAATGTGATTTGGAGACGACCACTGGACTAGAGCCGTTACCGACTGGATCCCACGGGATGTCAAAAGATTACGTGGCTGCCCACCTACAATATGGTCAGACTTCTTCATCAAGACCCTGAACGAATGGTTTGAGGCTCTTCATATTCCTGAAGCAACCAGATGCCATTGGGCTACACTGGCACGTGATAAGTTCAAATGGAAATGTTACTGGTACCCGCAAGCAAATTGGTGAATAATGGGATGTCAAGTGATCAAGTGATAGAAAAAACACACAAAGATTTCAACTGTACCTAGCTTACACTATGTTGAACACTAGTATGGTGGCATCACTGAATGACATCCTTATTTTATATACTCAGAGAGTGAAAGAGTAAGGATTAAAAAATTAAAATTTACATCTGATTTCTTCAGGACTTCCCCATCTTAAATTCACTTTCTTCACTATAGTGAAAGAGGAAGTAACTAAGTTTATATGACAAGATATTAGAATCATGAAAAATTATAGAGTAACTCCAAGAATAGTGCCGGAATGAAAGGGCAATCCTTTCAATCACAAAATAAATTTCTATTGAATAAAAGATGAAGACACACATATGGATAATGAACACACCTTAATTTCTGAATTCCCATTAAATATAAGGTTCCTAACAATAACAAATCTACTTAGAAATGTGATAAATGTACTAAATGGACATCTTTTTTAAATGAAAAACATATATGTCTTTCTAAGTTAGTTGAAGCAAATCGTTATTTCTTCCTTGTGATTGTAGAAATGCTGCATAATAAATATTCTGCACTCTGAATATAATCAGAAAGGGCAAGCACAACATTTATCTTATAACTTTCAAGAAGCAAAAATGATTTTTTAACTTCTAAGAAGATTACTTGAAGCCAAGCAATCAACAGTAACTTTTTAAAAGATTAAGTTTCAGGGGCCGGAGAGATATCCCAGTGGGTAGGGCGTTTGCCTTGCACGCGGCCGGCCCATGCTGGCCTGGGTTTGATCCCGGCATCCCATATGGTCCCCGAGCACCGCCAGGAGTGATTCCTGAGTGCAGAGCCAGGAGAAACCCCTGAGCATTGCGGGTGTGATCCAAAAAGAAAAAAAAGATTAAGTTTCAGGATTACTAAAAATTTTTATTCACCTTCAAAAAAACCTTAATAAGAATTAATATAAATCTTATATTCCTTAGGAATGGAGTACTTAGGAAGCTATGAATTGTCTCTACTGAAAATTGCATATGGAATTTTCAGTATAATATTAGTATTAATTTTTCTAAATTTTCAATGAAAATTTCTTGGAAACTGTTCAAGCACAACCCGACTGCATTGTGGGCGACTGCACAGTGCTCCTGACTGAATCCGAGTCTAGAAATCCATCTACCTAGATCACATAAATAAATTCCTATATCTATTCATTAGCATTTTACTTGATGGCTCTGTATACCAGTCACCACAGTTAGCTCAGTACATTTGAAAATCATATGATAATTAACAAAATCAACTGATATGTAGTGAAAGCTAAAGATAGAAAGGTATTCATTATATATTAATTACAAGAACGTTTTACTGGGAGCAGTAGCCTTTGCTGTGCTATTAAAAGATGTTCTGAAGGTTGGATCTGTGATGGAGAGTTCAAAAGAAGGTGAACGTGTAGGAGGTTAATGCTATAATCCAGTTAAGAGATTACTGGTTTGAATTGTGGTGTACCAGTGGGGTCAGAGAATATAGAACAATCCTAAATGATATTAACAAGGTAAACACCTTAAGGCCTTGCGATTGGTCTCTTCTATACAGGAAAAACTGTCAAGTATCTACGATCTGGCAATCGCCTAACTGCAGACAATTCCAAAGCTACTTCAGGGTCTGTGAATCTCAGAGTTAGAATTGAAGCAAATATCCAGTTGTTTGACAGATTTCCCATAAATTGCTATCTGCTTTTACAGGGACAGTTTTCGTCAGAAATGGACGAAATTCCTCTTTTTCAGAAAGAAAGATTTTGTGGTTTATTAGTAGAATTCAACAGATAGATAGTTCAGGAAAATAGCATTAAGGATAAAACTCAAGAATAAATATAAATCATGAAGAAATAGAAATAATTTTTAAAATATTGACAATATTCCCTTTATGGTTGCAAACACCTTGTAGAGTAATTTTGCTGATGACTATCTAGAGCATTTTACTTCCTTGAAAATATGTTTCCAGGGGCTAGAGATCACTGTATCTTTGTCTTCCCGTTCATCGTCGATTTGCTCGAGCGGGCACCAGTAACATCTTATATGACCTGTCTCATGCAAGTAGAGCTCAAGGGCACCTGCTTGCTCCAGGAACATAAAGAGCCTCAAACCATTCCATCAGGTCATGGGAATGAGGTCTATAATTGTTACTGGTATCTGGCATATCAAATAAGACACGGGTAGCTTGCCAGGCTCTGCCGTGCAGATAGCATACTCTTGTAGTCATCTCAAAATCCAGCATTTATTGATGAACCCACGCGGCTGCTTGTGGCCGTGCGAGCCAGGCTGTGATAGGCTGGTCTTCTGGAGTGGAGTTATGACGAGGGGAAGTCCGGATGTGGAAAATGGAGGTCCTCATGGAGTGGGGGGTCGTCTGGCTTGTTGTGAGGCTCTGCTGGGGTGGCGGGCCAGGGCGAGAACCTGCCATCTCTCCTGGGTACCTCATGAGCGGCTGGGCACAGTGAGAGCCAGTAGCAGCTCTGCCCCATGTCTGTCTCTATCTGCTAGAGATAACTCTATCTGCTAGAGATATTCCATGGATAAGCACTTGTCTTGTATGGCCCAACCCAGATTCAATACCCAGTCCCACTTGGTCCCCTATAAACTGAGTCAGAGCTCTGAGCACTACTAGGTGTGGTTAAACAATAAAAGAAAATAGCTTTTTTGAAATAACCCTGGAAGACTCCAGCAATCAAAAAGTCAATTCTATCTACTTACTGACAATATTTCTTCAAATATTAGCTGCCATCTTATATATTAACTGAACATTTATAGATATAAATATCATAACAATGCTCATTGTAGAAACAAATCCTGAGTTCCTGTAAATAAAGCCTATGTTAATATATAGGGAATAAAATATTGCTATCACAATAAATCATATTGTATTAAGGATATTGGGGGAGAAAGGCCCCCTTACGTGCTTGGGCCTCCTCCCAGGGATGCTCAGGGTTTACCCAAAGTTGGGGATTGAACCCAGAACATTCACATGCAAGAACATGTTATAGCCTTCTTACTTATGCCCTGGTTCATAGTTAGAAATTATTAATAAACTGATTTTTAATATTTTTTGACATTTTTGGAAATAATTTCAACTCTACTTTTCCCCCCAAATTTAAATATAGATCCTTCCCTCCAGATGTTCATTACTTGATTCATATGAAATCAGTTTCCTTCTTTTTATGCCACCAAGTGCTCTGACTTTAAGATACTATTTTCAATAATGATATACTTTGACTAATATTATCAAATTTCAATGGTTTTAAAATAGTATGGTCTTAATTAATGACCAATGAAAAATTAATTTCACTTTCTTCTTAATGATATATCAACTTCTGTAACATTTTCAATGTGCCCTCATTAAATATAGTTTATCTAGGGAATAAAATGCCACGATGTAGTCTAACTCTAGACTATTTTAATTTTAAGCTCCTTAGTTAACAGTGTGAAACAAAACATTCCACATATCTTAATGATACAGTTCAAAAAATAATATTGATTTATTAAGAAAATAAATCTTCCATTACCAGAATACTTATTTTCTTCCAGTCTTTTAGACATCAATAAGAAGTCCTCTTGAAATTTTCTTGTTCAAAAGGAGGTTTTCCAATTTAAATAAACTATTGATTCTGCCCCTCAAAGGTGTTGCAGGTGCGGCTGCGGTGCCCAGCTAAATTAGAAGGTGGCAGACAGGAGACAGATTGTCTACAACTAGGGCTCTGTCCCGTGGGCCCTGTTGGTTGATGGTCTGACATAGAAAAAGTCTGGGACCCATAGGATGAACCCAGAGCCACTGCAGATCCTGGCAAGCTTCCCGTGGTGTATTCAATATGCCAAAAACAGTAACAATAATGAACCTTATTCCCAACAAATGGAGACGTTATAGACACCCGCTCTAGCAAATCAATGAACAACGGGAAGACAATTGACAAGTGAAACTATTGATGCCTTGAATGAAATGTTATCAACATTCATATGATTTTCCACTACACACATTCCCCAAAGACATTTTTATACATGCTTGTGAGACATAATTTGGATATACAACTCGCTATTAAAAGATCAAATGATATTTCATTTATCTGTATGGATGTGGCAATATATATAAACCTCAGTCATCAATTAATTAATATTTAAAGTATTGAATTTTATTATTTCACACATTAGCTGCACTGTGCAGCCATCAACACTGCCTGCTTACAGAATGTTTTCATTATCCCAAAGGAGACTGAGCACCCATTCAGGAGTCACTATGTTCTCCTTCCAAGCACCTGGCCATAACTAATTTGTATTTTATTTCTAGTACTCTCTACTCTGGATATTTCATGTTAGCTGAATCAGAAATATATGCACTGCAGTGTCTGACTTTTCACTTTAGCAAAAATTTTTCAAGATTCATACATGATGTAACAAGTCCCAACATTCCATTCTTTTAGTGGCTGCATACTATTCCGTTGCATGACTACACCATTAACAAGCATTTGTGTTATTTTTATCCTTTTAAATAACATTTTTTATTTTTCTTTTATATTTGTTCTCGGTATACCCAGAAGTTCATGCAAGATAGACACTGGTCCACTGAATTTGACCATTGGCCATCTGAATATAGAAGATCTATAATATTGTCATTCCTAATTATTTCAAAAATGAGTATATAAAATTTGGTAATTTTCCTTCTAAATAAAAAATCAACTTTTCTTTTATGCAGTTTATATTTCACTTATGATAAAATTTCATTTTGAATAAACCAAGAAACTCCCTAATTTGAAGAAAATATTAAAATACTTTTGGGGCTGGAGTGATGGTACAGTATATACAGCATTTGGCTTTCATGTCCAGGTTTGATAAAAGGCATCCTGTATGGTCCCCTGAACACTGCCAGGATTAATTCCTGAGTAGAGTCAGGAGTAATCCCTGAGCATTGCCAGGTGTGGCACAAAAACAAAACAAAACATTTTGATAGTCAAGGATCTACTTAAAATATCAAGTAGAATATAATGGGTTCATGTCACTTCTCACGATACCTGTCTGAAAGCAAGGTGCCCTCCAAATGGAAAACCAGCAGGACACTTATACTGTTCAAGAAGGGAGACATTCATGACATCGGCAACTATAGCCCCATATGCCTGTTGTTTGTCATCTACAAGGTGTTACACGAGTCATCCTGAATAGGATTGGCAGAAAACTAGATGAAGGACAACCATGCGAGCAAGCTGGCTTCCGGAAAGCATTCAGAACATCGACCATAGCCACAAAGTAACCAAGCTCATTGAGGTTTGTAGGGAGTACAAGATGCTGCTCTGTCTCACGTTCATTGATTTACAGAAAGCCTTTGATTCTGTGGAGACTGAAGCAGTCATCGAAGCCCTAGCCAAACAGGGTGTTCAAATCCAGTACATCAAGATCCTTCGTGAGCTGTATTACGGATTCACCACCAGGATCTCACCATTTTACAAAGAAGTGATCATTGATGTCAAAAGAGGGGTTCAACAGGGTGATACCATTCCACCAAAACTCTTCAGAGCCACCCTCGAGAACATCATGCAATAATTAGAATGGGAAGGAATGGGAGTGAAGATAGATGGTCGGCAACTACACCACCTCCGCTTCGCTGATGACATAGTTCTAATAATACCAAACATTAGCCAAGCGGCACAAATGCTGGCTGAGTTTGACCGAGAATGTGGAAAGATAGATCTACAACTGAATCTAAAGAAAACTATGTTTATTAAAGATGAACTAGTTCCAGAGGCCCCATTCACTCTCAATGGAACAAACATCTCTGAATGCAACAGTTATGTGTACCTAGGTTGAGAAGTCAACATGATGAACGACCTAAAACCTGCTGTGCAGGAGGAAGAGAGCGGCATGGAATGCCTTCAAAGGCATTGAATTAATAGCTAAAAAGGACAAAGAACCTCCGGCTCCGGGCATATCTCTTTGACTCCACCGTTCTCCCTGCATTAACATACGCCTCATAGACATGGGCCCTATGAAAGCAGGATGAGGATGCTATTTGGGTATCCCAGAGAGGAATCAAAAGAGCTATGCTTGGAATATCACGCCTCACTCAAGTGGGAGAAGGAATCTGGAGTTCTGACCTCCGTTGCTATTCCAGAATCAGGGACGCTGTCTCGTTTGCCAAGGCATTGAATATCAGATGGGCTGGACATGTAATGTGATTTGGAGACAACCGCTGGACTAGAGCTGTTACCGACAGGATCCCATGGGATGTCAAAAGATCACGTGGCCACCCACTTACAAGATGGTCAGACTTCCTTGTAAAGACCCTGAAGGAACGGTTTGAGGTTCTTCATATTCCTGAATCCACCAGATGCCATTGGGCTACATTGGCATGTGATAGGGTCCAATGGAAATGTTACTGGCGCCGCTCGAGCAAATCAATGAATAACGGGATTCAAGTGATCAAGTGATCAAGTGATACCACTTGTCACTTTTCTTCCCATTGTTCATCGATTTGCTCAAGCGGGCCAGTAACGTCTCCATTAGTTGGGAATGAGGTCCATTAATGTTACTTTTTTTTTGGCATATCAAATATACCACGGGTAGCTTGCCCGGCTCTGCCTTAGCCCTGGGTTCGTCCCAGGGGACCCATCTTTTTCTATGTCAGACCTTCAATCATCCAGGGCCCATGGGACTGAGCTCTGGGTGTAGACAAGCCTGTCTTCCTCCTGCTGACACAGTCACACACCTACAACACCTAGAGGGTAGGGTTGAAATCATAGTAGAGATTATAGTAATGTTTCAGAAGTTACTGATTCAGAGTCAAAATGACTCTTGTAACTGTCATATCTTCCATCAGTGTTTACACAGAAGAGAGAGCTCATTAGCATGAATCCTGGCTTAAGGACATGTAAATAGCTTAAACTGTAAGTGGATTAAACAGAAAAGCTCCCAAGCCAGCTAGGCCTCATCATCCAACAGTTTTCATGCTTTGAGTCCTAACCTGGATAGAACCAAAATTAGGCTAAGCAAAGTGAGTCAGAAAGAAAAGGACAAATACCAGATATTCTTCAGCATACATCACAGAGCACAGAGAAACAAAGCAAGAAAGCAGATAGTCCTCTGTGGAAACAACCCCGAGACCCCTGAGGTGCAGTCAGCAAAACTGTGATCTGAGGGTGCTAAGGTTGGGGCAGAGGAGAGACTTTTGGACCAGTGCCGGAGAGGGATCCTGGAACTCTGGTGGGCTGCATGTAGTGGCCCTACAAGTATAAAAACGTAATATTTGTACTTCCACTAAAAAAAATCACTAAGAAATAGAAGTAACAGAAGGAAGAGGTAAGGGAGCTTTGGCACTGCGATGCTGTGCAATGAATTTTATACCAAAGCAGAGCCACAATTGCCACCATGTTACTTGAGCTATAATGAAGAAAATAAACAAAGTTTAAAATGAAAAGTACAGGACAGTATAATCATGACCATGGAAATCATCTCAACTTTAATATGCCTGAATCATCTCCAAATGCATTTTAAATCTGTCGTTCGAATTATGTTTCCATTCAATGTAAATTGCATTAATTTAGTGATATAATCCAGAATTATGAACTCCCTCTTCTCTCTTGTTACTGATATAAGCCCTTGTGCATCTGAAGTACAAAAGGACTTGAATTCTTCAACTGCTATTTTCCATCGCATTCCAGAACTTCCCAAGCCAACCAACCCCCTTTTCGAAAAATAAATTTCTTAGATTCCCCTTGGAACTCAACCTTCTTTAAATGAATAAGAACAAAGTACTCCCCAGATTCATACAATGCTACTTTCACCTCCCACTACTGTCCCACTGTGCCATCCTGAGGTGGTATCTCCCACCTTGGGGAAAAAAAACCTATACTAAATGTAGTCACATTCAACTTATATTGTTTCCTTTTAATAATTTAAACACAGAGTCACTTCCTTTATTTGTTCTGTTTTCATACTTTGAGCCCAAAATGAAATCTCAAGCCTCACACTACATATCAGTATTTATTACCCAGCATCTATCTTTTTCCAAAGCTCATGGTGCTCCACCAAATACACACACAGACACACACATACACAGATGCACACAGTAATAACACACATGCACACACACCATGCAAATGAACACACACGCATACACACATGTAGGTACACTGAATATTTTGTTTTGGTCTCTAAAATAATAAATTGACTTAATATATCAAAAAGTGAGAAATAAATCTGTGCCAAAATCTCAGTACAATGCAGAGATAGTGCTGACCGGGTTTGATCCCAGCACCCTTAGGAATCTCAGTACAATGCAGAGATAGTGCTGACCGGGTTTGAGCCTAGCACCCCTTAGGAATCTC
The DNA here is from genome assembly GCA_021461705.1 of Cryptotis parvus. Lineage (NCBI taxonomy): Eukaryota > Metazoa > Chordata > Mammalia > Eulipotyphla > Soricidae > Cryptotis > Cryptotis parvus. The sequence goes on from JAJIBD010011288.1 coordinate 19,077, forward strand.
AGTACAATGCAGAGATAGTGCTGTCGGGTTTGATCCCAGCACCCCATAGGAATCTCAGTAGAATGCAGAGATGGTGCTGACCGGGTTTGATCCCAGCACCCCTTAGGAATCTCAGTACAATGCAGAGATAGTGCTGACCGGGTTTGATCCCAGGAACCCATAGGAATCTCAGTACCATGCAGAGATAGTGTTGTCCGGGTTTGATCCCAGGAACCCATAGGAATCTCAGTACAATGCAGAGATAGTGCTGACCGGGTTTGATCCCAACACCCCTTAGGAATCTCAGTAGAATGCAGAGATAGTGCTGACCGGGTTTGATCCCAGGAACCCATAGGAATCTCAGTAGAATGCAGAGATAGTGCTGACCGGGTTTGATCCCAGGAACCCATAGGAATCTCAGTAGAATGCAGAGATAGTGCTGTCCGGGTTTGATCCCAGCACCCCATAGGGTTTCCTCCACTAGTAATGCCTGAGAGTAGAGCCCAAAGTAAGCCCCGAGTACCTTAGGCGTATAGTCCAAAAAACAAGAAAAAGAAAAGTAGTAAGATGCTAAGGACTGCTTTTGTTCATTTATGTCTTAAATTTTATCAGTGAAGAAAATGAAAGAATTATCAATTCTGGTTATAATGGTCGGTAATATGAGCATCTGTGTGAGGAAATGGATCTATAAACACGTCACTTTAAATTACAGGAATTAAGTTGACCAAAGCAAATTCAATATATACAAATCAGTTGAGTTTTATTTACCTCACCTCGTCTTGCATTTTTATAATTTTACTTCCTTTTCTTTTGTTTTTCGCTTAACTCAGTTTAGTTATCTTTAAATATTCCTATTAATAACTTAACACAGATTTAATTTGATCTAATAAACCAGAATTAATACAATTATCACTGTACATCGTGTTTTCCAGTGGTACTGGACTATCCACCTGTTTACTAAACCTCTGAGTTTGCCTCGCAAAAATAACATTTTCTGGGCAGAAGAGATAATACAGCAGGTAAGGCACTTACCTGGTACAACCAAGGTTCTATCTTGATCCCACATAGAGTCTCCCAGAACCCTTGTGCACTGATGAGCCCTGATCACTGTTGGGTGTGGCCCCAAACAATTCCATAAAAAGAAAAGGGAACTTTTTCATAAATTAAAGCATCAACCCGGCTGGTTTTCACTGCCTTTCACCAGATGAAGATAATATGTGATAACAGGTAAAGAAAGGCTGTTATTCTCTATTCTCTTTTTTCTTTCTATAATTAATGAGTCTAACACTGTTTCTTGAAATAACATTCATCAGAAATTTTAAAATATTCAGCAAGCACACCAGTTCTTTTCAAGACACGTCCATTATTATAAAAGGAGTTGAGGATGCCGTGGTATGGCTTGCAGGTAAAAGGAGTTAGACAATTTATAGAAATGATCGAGAGCTACAGATGTAATCGCTTTGGGGAAGCTTAGATTCAAAATCTGCCTCTCTTTTTGGCAGAAAAGAGCTACATATGTTGCGGGGAGGTGTCACTCCTGTGGGGGACAGGAAAGTGACTTCTCTGTACATGAGAAATGCTTGTTTTCTAGCCAAAGAAATTGTGTTTGCATTACGTACAGCAAATCTGTGCCCAAGTCAGAACCTTCTGATTGGTTTAATGCTCCCCCTCAAAACGTACTCTACAAACTTGCCATTACTCTTACAACCCAGAGGTCAATATTTTAGAAAATGTATTTACCCAGGGAAATATTTCCCCTATTTTGTTACTGTGCTTCTATAGGGATTTTTCATAAAGTTAGTATGTGCCAGCACCACCAAATAAAACAGTCACAGCTTTATTCTTTAAGCAAAAAATTTCATCTGAAAATGTTTGTTTGATTTTCTTTCTATTTTGTGCATTATTTTTATCATACAAACAAACTAGAAAGTACTGTTTGCTGAAATATGTTATTTAGACACAGGGTTGGCACCCATGAATTCAAATTTGTGATACTAACAAATAGTTCATTCTAGATTATTCAGAAGCTCCAAGAATTCTCCCACTGAGCAAAGATCGATACATACACATTATGAAGACTGTATTGAAGAGATACATAAAATACTATATATGTAAAATAGAAAAGTAGAAAGTATAATGTTGGGAAATTCAAGTGAATATCGCATTTTTATTTTTTTTTTTTTTGGGTCACACCTCAGCGGCGCTCAGGGGTTACTCCTGGCTCTGCACTCAGGAATTACTCCTGGCGATGCTCAGGGGACCATATGGGATGCTGGGGATTGAACCCAGGCTGGCACAGGCTGGCTGCCTGCAAGGCAAACGCCCTACCCGCTGGGCTATCGCCTCCGGACCCAATATCGCATTTTTAGGGGTTTAAAAGTCGGGATGCTTACCAGAATGTATGGCATGATTTTTTTTCTTTTTGGGTCACACCCAGCAATGCTCAGGGGTTACTCCTGGCTCTGTACTCAGGAATTACTCCTGACGGTGCTTGGGGGACCATATGGGATGATAGGGATAGAACCCGGGTTGGCCACATGCAAGGCAAACACCTTACCCACTGGACTGTCGCTCTCGCCTCAGTATGGCATGATTTCTTAAAATTTATTTTATTTTTACATTTGACTATACCATAGAGGCAAAAGCTCAATAGAAATTTATGACAAATAGTTCACTTCATATTTACCCAGAGGGGAAGAATATTGTTTATCTTAATTGGACTATGGATTTGAAGTATGGTAGTACACATAGACATGCAAGCATGTACTACTGTGTGTAATACAAGAAAGAGATATTATTTGGATGGTGGTTTTAGAAATATCCATTAGAGTCCTAAGTGGTAAAACATTCGTTGAAAGATGGTTTACTCTTAGGAATTATGTGTTCTCTTGTCTTTAGTTGGGTTTTAAGGGAGATAGCACTGTTCAAATCAGCAGTCATATGAACTTGCATAAACCAACTAATTTTTCAAGGCTTATTCTAGAAAGTAGGCTACCTTTCCTTACCTTAGAGAGCCAACGTCAGAATTCACAAGCCATGTCTTGGAGTCTTTAACTGAATTAAACATAAGGGTCAGCTCAGGTTTGAACAAAGTGGAGAGACAATGATGAATCATAACAGAAATTGTGGGAAAAAGATTAATGGCTACAAGTGAATGGAAACTTTCCCCACTTAGGCTCTTCACTTCACAGCCTGTGACTCAAACAGGCCAGTGTGAGGTTTCACCCGCCGGACTGGGAGCACAGCACTAGACCGCTCGTTATATTGGAAGAGAAGCCAAGACAATGTGAGGCTCCACTACTTAGCGGAGAAATTTGATGATCCCAAGTGCTTCTTCTTATTTTGTCAGTGTGCCCATGAAGGTCACAACACTCGTAGCTAATAGTAAACTAAGCAGAAAACTATTTTAATTCTATTATTTATCTTAGTTTTAGTTTTTATTCATTTAGTGGTTTTGTGGACAGAAAAACATATTATTAAAACTGAAGAAAAGTGCTGGAAAATTCGTACAGCAGACTGAGCACTTGCCTTGAATTCTCAGAACTGGGTTCAATCCCAGAAGCCCATATGGTTACCCAAGCCCCACCAGAAGTGATCTCTTGAGCACAGAGCCAATAGCAATACCTGAGCACTACTTGTATGACCCTCCCCCACAAAGGACAATAAAAAGCTGAAGGACCACATCATATAATCCAGTTGGACAAATAGTCTCACCGAATGGCTGAATGCTTTATCACAGTGATATTTTTTGCTAGAGTGTCTATAAAAGAACATCAAAGTTGATTATGACTATTGCTATTTTAGCACCTTTGGTCTACCATATTGGCATTTTCAGTGCTGTAAAATGGACACCAATATCATTAGTATCTCTCTATTACCTGAGTGATGTTCCAGAGCTTCATATATCCAAACACACTGCTTATTATTAAAATACTTTCTAAGACACTTTCTATGCCTCTGGTTAAATTGCAAATTTCTTAGAATAAACCAATTTTGATTGGTTACTTTATTTAGTTTCTCCTGCCCTACCTCAAACTCTTCCTTTGACTACATGGTCTTATAATACTAGGCAGTTTTCTTTTGTCTTTATCTTCATTTTTTTAATTAATTTATTGAGTAATCATGCCATGTAGTTAGGCAGCTATTCATGACCAGGTTTCAGTCACACACTGTTCCAACACCCATCCTCCCACCAGTGCATGTTTAGTACGACCCATGTGCCCTTTACCTTCATGCCAACCAGCCCCCTAGCCCCCTACTCCCCAGTCTGGCTCGATGGCAGACACTTTCCTTCTTTCTCTCTCTCTCTCTCTCTCTCTCTCTCTCTCTCTCTCTCTCTCTCTCTCTCTCTCTCTCTCTCCCCCCCATTCGGCATTATTGTTTGCAACACCCAGGGCTCTGCTCTGTGGGCCCTGGATGGTTGATGGTCTGACATAGAAAAAGACTGGGCCTCCTGGATGAACCCAAAGCCACAGCAGAGCCTGGCAAACTACCTGTGTGTATTCAATAAGCCAAAACAGTAACAATAATGGACCTCATTCCCAATGAATGGAGACCTTACTGGCGCCCGCTCAAACAAATCGATGAACAATGGGAAGACAAGTAACAAGTGACAAGTGACAATATGGATACTGAGTTTACCTTCATTTTTATGGGATCTATTTGTGCTAATAAAACCTCTCCGCAGGATCCTAAGCCTAGAGATTGAGTTTTGATGCCCTCACCAAGTCCTGTGCTGCACCTTTAATAAATATCTTCTCCCAATTTTTATAGCCACAATAATCAGATATACTCCAGTATGACTTATATTTTTAATCTCTGATGTAAGTGACTTCATAGTCTGCCTCTTATTCATCAGTATTGAATTCCACTTTCTGTATCTTTTTAAGAATGAAATAAGGTCAAAAAAGTAAAAAACAAGTGAAAATAAAAAATTGCTGATATATAGATTTAAATTTTAAAAGTGTTTATTGTAGTTTCATAGTAGAAGCAAATCAAAAAATTAAACAACCAAAATGGATTGCTTCCAATTACATTTTACCTTAAACAGGGATAGATTATCAGTTCAAAATTCCTTATTACTGTTATTATGTATTAGTTATGGGGAAAGGTTCTGGATGTGTGACAGTAAATTAGACAAAATTATCTGCTCTTATTCTTCAAAAGTAGAATGACATTCACTGTAACACTGTCTGTCTTCCCGTTCATCATAGATTTGCTCGAGCGGGCCCCAGTAACATCTCCATATGTCCTGTCTCATGCTAGTAGAGCCCAAGGGCATCTGCTTGCTCCAGGAACATAAAGAGCCTCAATCCATTCCGGAATGAGGTCTATAATTGTTACTGTTATTTGGCATATCAAATACAACACAGGTAGCTTGCCAGGCTCTGCCGTGCAGGTAGCATACTCTTGTAGGCATCTCTAAGTCCAGCATTTATACCTTGCCACAATCTAATCATGCCTAATCATTCAAAACTTGTTGATTACCTTGAATTTGTTCCTTTAAAATGTTGGATAGCATGTTTTTATTATGAATATAAATGAATTGTTATAAAACTGTTTATAAAAAAATAAAATGCTTTAGTCCACAAAATGCTTTAAGATTCTTGGTTCAATTCTTTTCTTCTTTGCACTGCCAAAAATCACCTCATCTATTATTCTTCCACTTATACACTTCTGGATCTATCTAGGAGCCTCTCACAAAAGGAAGGAAAAAGATATCTTCCTCACGAATATTTCCCACACACCTTTTTTAGAGATTTACATCCAAACCCCTTCATATAGATTCAACATATCTGTCAATCAATATTTACTCTCAGGTACTTCAAATTGAATACTGCTCTGATGCCCACACCAGTTTTTAATTGGGAAGAAAGGGATGAAAACTGAGTGAAATCCACTTTGAAAGAAGGTTTAGTTGGAATAAAAGCATCAGAAAAGTTTTAGGGGTTTAAAGTCTTAGGGGGTTTAAGGTTGCAGAGAAAAATGAAAAAAAGAATGCTCTGTGCTTACAATAGCATATCACCAAGAAAGAGTTCAGTCCTAGACCATATTTGAGCCAGAAATGTCCGAAGTAGATTGCAGAGGAGAACATTTCGGACTGAATTGGTCCTGTGTAGACTGACCCGCGTTCCTTCTTATGACTGTGCTGAGCTTCAGCTATTCCTAACAGTCTACTATGTTTTCCTTTGGGTGCAAGAAGGAAAATGAAATAAGAGAAACACATAAAGCATGGGAAATCACATATAAGAAACCCGAGGCTCATTTTTCACATTCTCTTGGGTTCAACACCATCTTCCTTTCCTCAATTTGTTTTAGCCCTGCACATTTTCCCCATAGATTTTCTATTTTCTTTTTTTAATAAAAAATGTAAAATAGAAAAGGACAGAAAAGATTTTCATCATATAGGAGAAAACATAATTATGAAGTATTTAAAAGTAATATAAAAGAAGGGAAAGTCCAATAAGAAAGCAACATGCTTATAGATCAAGGCATATTGAATTTCCTCTGAATCCGCTTGGTCAGTAAATCATCCTCCATCTCCACCATGACATTAGAATAAATTAGCATGCTAAAAGCTTCTCTGATGATTTAACTAACCAGTGCCTTTCCATCGGTACAATTCTTTATTCCAACAACACTCATTCAATGACCTTTCTGGTGCTGATTCCCCGGTTTTCTATAGATGTTAGTCATCAGCATCTACATTTAAATTTCTACCAGTTAACATATTGAAAAGTAGTATAGTGGGTCTTCAAGATATCAATTATATATATATATGTATATATATAAACAAAGTAAAAACATAAAGTGTACACATGCATCATATAAATATTATATATACACACTACTAATATTTGCTATCTGTATGTCATATCAAGGAATAAAATCAGTAAATACCATTCAGGTCTCAGTGACAAAGATATCTATTTTTCATTCAAAGTCTTCATAGAACAAAAAGTCAGGCACTAAATGAATGAACAGATTCAGTACTGCATCTTTACGTTAAATATCAAAACCAGAAATATGTATTTGGAATAGACAAGTCTCAAAAAAAACTTTAACATCAAATTCAAAGCAACATCTTTAGTTGCTGTAAAAGGTCTCTATAGCTCTCTCTATATATATATATATATTTAATCTATCAAATCTCTTATAATAATATGAAACTAAAATTAAATATCACAAACATGATACAAAATACCACCTACATATTATGGCACTTGTGGGGAAAGTCACAGCATTGGATTTGGCTTTCTTAATGGAAAATTGAAACCAGAGTCATGTGTTAACTAGTTAAACAGGGAAAGAAACTCTCATTGGTTATCACTGTGCATTGTTGGACTAAAGCCTCTATACCTCAGAGTCCTGCAGTTTCCATAGAAACAGCAATAGCTAGTGTAAAAGCTATAGTTATCTGCAGACAAAAGGCCTGTCTGAGCTCTCATTTTCTGTCTACCCAAAGCTGCAGAACAAAGCCTTCTCTTTAAAAATAGCAAAAGTTTCTATATGCTAAATGGCAAGACTGAATGGAGCTACCATTTATAAATACCTTTAAAATACATTCTTTGATATAGTCATAAGGAAGAAAAAGATTGCATTAATTATTTCTTTAACTTACCCACCAAAGCAATGAAACTTTATTCTGTCAGCTGTGTTGTCCAACATGGTTTGAAGCTCATCAGCAAACTGAGAATTTTCAGTTTTCCAATGTCCCTTAGACACAATAGTGTTCTGCTAATATCATTGTTTTACATTCAAATATTTCATTGTGTTAGCAAAAGTATGATCTATTAGTGAGCATGAAACTAAGTTAGGAATTAATTTGCATTTGAATTCATCTTTTGTTTCTCTGTTCTATTATACCAAGAGTCCCCCAAAAGGTTACAATTAGCCACTGGGCGGAACTATATACTATCCAATATAACTAATATGAACCATGCAACTACTAAAAAAACAATAAGTTGACTTTTTAAAAAATAAAACCTGGGTCTGGGACACGGGTAGGGCATTTGCCTTGCACGTAGCTGACCAGGGTTCGATCCCCAGCATCCCAGATTGTCCCCTGGGTATTGCCAGGAGTAATTCCTGAGTGAAGAGCAGCCAGGAGTAACCACTGAGCGTCTCTAGGTGTGACCCCAAAGAAGCAAATAAAATAGATAAATAAATAAATAGATAGTAGATGAATGAATGAATAAATTAATAAAACCTAAACCTTTCAAATTCCACGTGAGTAGTTTTGTCCCCCCCCCATCCAATCTTTAGTACTAATACTGAAGTATTTTAAATATCTCTTTGCAAATTGAGAAAGAGCATCACTACTGTTAAATAACATCTATCTTATTTCCTTTAAAAATGTTTGATACATTATTTTGGCTTTGAAATGACAACAAATATGTTCCAAAAGAAAACAAAAAAGTCAGGTATTGAGTTTTTTTCAGCATATTGTCTGTCAAAAAGAACTGGATAAATAACCTATTTAATAAAGCTTCTTTATAAATAACTATAAGATCTTTAATTATTTGGTGGAGGGACTGACGTAGCAATTCTGGGGGCTTTTTTTCTGGCTTTACTCTCAGGAACCGCTCTTGCATTCCGGGTATTGGGGACCTATTTTGTGCAGGGAGCTGGACTCAGGACTCACTCCTGCAGGGGATATTGGAGACCCTATTTAGTGCAGGAGCTGGAATCCAGGTCAGGGTGTTCAAGACAACTGATTTATCTGCTATGCTACTACTCTGGCCCCGAGATTCCTATATGAACTGAACAATTGGGGCTCAGAGTGATAGCACAGGCATTAGGGCAATTTCTTTAAAGCAGCTGGTCTAGGTACAAATTCTTGGTTCACAATACCCCACCAAGAATGATCCTTGAACACAGAAGCAGGAGCAAATTTTGAGCATTGCTGGGTATAACCTAATTTTTTTTAAATGAGCTTAACAATAGAGCAAATAATATGTGGGAATGTCAATAATGGATTATTAAATTACAGTTAGTGAAAACGATGTAGCATTTATATCTAATAGTCTATTTTAGAAGAATCAATTAACAGATAACTTTTAAACAGTATGGAAATGGTTATTTTCTATCTCTGAATTGATAAAAAGTGATGAGAAGTAATAAACTGAATTCATAAACATGTATAATATGTTGAATTTTGTTTCCTTGTTGTTTTAATTAATAATTTTCATCAGGACCTGAGTGATTGCACAGAGTTAACGGTGTCTGCCTTGCAGGTAACTGATCCCAGTTCCTCAGCACTGCAATGTGGTCACTGGCCTCCGCAGCACTGCCAGGAGTGAATCCTGAGCATAGAGCCAGGAATAGCCTCTGAGTTGCTGCCCCAAAAGAGAGGAAACAAACAGAAATATACATCGAAGTTCTGTTTTCTGTTTAACCTCATGATCCCAAATTGCAACCAAATAAAATTTCAAGGTATATACAATTTCAAGGTGTATATGTGCGCGTATATATGCACGCATATATGTGTATATATACGTGTATATATGCACATATACATGTATATATGTATATATGTGTATATATACATGTATATATGTGTATATACATGTATATACTTGTGTATATATACGTATATATGTATACACACACACACACACACATATATATATATATATCACTTGATCACTTGACTTCCCATAGATCATCGATTACTCGAGCGGGCACCAGTAACATCTCATGTCCTGGCACATGAGAGATAGCCCAAGGGCATCTGCCCACTCCAGGAACATAAAGAGCCTCAAACCATTCCATTCAAGTCATGGGAATGGGGTCTATGATTGTACTGGTATTTAACATGTTAAATACGACACGGGAAGCTTGTCAGGCTCTGCCGTGTGGGTGGGATAATCTGCCGTGCGGGTGGGGCGGAGCGATAGTCCAGTGGGTAGGGGCGATATGATTAAGATACAATTTTATTTTAGGTTGGTGCAGTGCTAAGATTTTTATTTCCTACCTTACTTTTGAACGTGTGAACCCCTTTCCATGGCTAAAAACAGTTAATTTTAATATTGGGTCAAAACCTTTAAAGTATTCGTAGTTGTTCTAGAATTCTGTAAGATCAAATAAAATCAACAATGCCAAAATATTTACTATTAAAAGAAATTATCTTCTGTAGATAAAATACAGTAACTTGCAAAGTTTTCAAACAACGTAGGGAACACTTTCACTGCATCTCAAAGAACAATAAAACAAGCGCTTGAGTGAACTCCAGACATAATGTAACCAACTAAAGAACACAAGTGGGAAAACACTGGACTTTCTTTGCCTCTAAGATTTCTTCTTAATGAATGCAAACTGCAAACATTCCAGGAATGGTGTTTTTCCAAAACGATTCCCTCCCCCTCACTTTAATCTCAGATTTCATCCTTAACAAAACTGTTGCTTCACTCTGCTAGCAATTTTCAGTCCTTTGCTATATACTACAAATGTTTTGTTTTTCAAAATCAGGTAGATAAACACAGCAATTTTGGCACAACAAAGCAAAGAAGGGACAGTCTCCTACTCAAGTGCTTGCTATTATGTCTGCCCCCTCTCTTAGCTCCCCTATTTTGGTCTGTCCCAGCACCTTGGATACTCTCACCTCGGTATTTAGGATACAGTACTTTTGGCATTATGTTGTTTGTGTTCAAAGGATCATTTAGTGTCTCAACCCTGGCCTTCTGCACACAAAACACGCACTCCAGTCCAGTGGGCTATCTTTCTGACCCACCCTTAAGCCTGACATTCCTTTAAAGGACGTGCACATGACTATTGAATTCAAAAACAAAATAAAACAGAACAATTAGAGTTATATAAATTATAGCAATATATCCAAATATATGAAATATATTGAAACATATCCAAATACAAAATATATCCAAAATACAATCTTCCATCTTGATGAAGTTAATTAAATGTTTACAGGAACTAGAGTCATTCTTTTTCCTACCATCTTGGATCAACATAGTGGGAAAAACCAAGTTACAAATCGATAAATCAGACTGCCGAGATGAAAGCACAAAAAGAAAGATCCTATTTTATTCTGACTGACTATCACTGGGCTAGAATGCTAATAAGAAGGACTCCTGGAGAAGAGGATAAAAATGTCAATGAACAGATCAAGTGACCCTAAATTCAAGGCTATCTTCAGATGATCGAAAGTCAAGGAGACAATATATGTGACATCCGTATTTGTGGTGTGAACTTTACCATAAACATTGCCCAAAGTTACCACAAGACTTTTTTTTAAGGGCAATAAAAGAAATAGAACTTTTAGGAGCAAAGGCCTTCTTCAAAAAGATCTATGGCCAGCGACTTAATGAAAATTTCTTAGATAAAAATCTCGATTCAGATTAAACTGAGCATTATACTGTGCCTAAACTAAAAGTGTCCTTTTTGAACTACCTTCTGTGTTAAGTCAATTTATATGTAAATTCTATGGAGAATTAAGTTAATGTGCTTTTTTCATGTAACTGTCAGTAAGGGCAAATGTATCTCTGCCACTTGGCTTTCAAACAAAGACCTATCCAACCTTCGTGTGGGGAAACGAATCTGGAAAAAGTAACAAACACTCAGACTCTGAAAGAGCAAACTGTGCACATTCGTGATGTCAAAACCCGATTTGCTGCCAAAAAGTCAGGTGTGTAAAGGCTCTCTGAGCATCTTTTAACTTATTCAGCCCCTAATATATTCAAACATTAATCTGGGAAACATGATGAGGGTTTGAACAACTAAGTCACCCTGGGAAATCAATGACATGAATAGGCGAAGAATCCCCACCTACATTTGATAGAGTTTCTTTGATATTTAATTCCCTACCAAAGTTTAATTTTCCACAGGAAGGGTACCATTCCATTTCTTGTGGATCCATGGTTATTTTTGATACTTCTAACATCTTTTACTGTACACAAAGAAATAGATATGCCAAGTGGAAATCCTCGGAACAAATGGAATCTCAGTGTATATGCTTTGACAAGGGGAGGCCAGTGTGTGGTGTGAGTCCTTAAAGCAAGCTCAAAGCACCCAGCTCAAATTCTCACAGCACTTTATATATGGAAATTCCAGGGGCTGGAGTAATAGTACAATGGGGAGGGCATTTGCCTTGCACACAATTGACCCAGGATCCCATATGGTGCCCTGAGAATTGCCAGGAATAATTCCTGAGTGTAGAGCCAGGAGTAACCCTTAAGCATCTCAGGGTATAACCACAAAAGAAAAAAATATTCTATTCTTTCACCTAAGAAACCAAGAATGAGCACATAAACATATATGTGTGTGTTGTAAAAACAATCATAAATTCTCAGTTTAATTTTAGACTTTCCAAAAGCTATGGACACTTGGATGGAGAAAACTTGGCAGAAAGGAGGACAAGTCAATGCCAGATTGGGAGGTGGTTTGTTGTTAGGGAAATGTCACCTTTGGAAGAGGACCAGCTTGGGTTTGAAGTCTAGTTCTGGCAATTACTCTATGCGAAACTAGATTCAGTAGTTGGCTTAATGTATTACGTAGAGATGATTATAGACTTTATTAATTTCTTTACACAAAACAGCAGTCAGCCTTTCAGTGAATTAACGAAAAGATTTACCCTTAACTAATACTGAATAGGTAACACCACATTACATAACTTAGTCTCTATGGCCTTAATAAATAATTCAAGGATGAAATAAATTATACAAGTAATATATTTTTATTCATCTCATTCCCATGACCGGAAGGAATGGTTTGAGTCTTTTCATGTTCCTGGAGCAAGCAGATGCCCTTGGGCTACACTAACTCACCCAGGATGTATGGAGATGTTACTGGCCCCTCAAGCAAATTGATGAACAATGGGAAGACAAGTGATACAAGTGATCCCTGAAATATTGTATTATCCACATAAAGTGCCTTTGTGAGAGAGACAATACTTTGCTTATTGACTTAGGACAAAAATTATGTATTTTATGCAAAAAAGACCAAAATGAAATGTATTATGGTGGATATTGAGTTAAATAATTAGGCATGACATTATATAATTATTAACAGTGAACTTTAAATGATAAACTATCAAAACATTGCAATTCTTGAACTGATTTTAAACAGTGTATTAAGTTTGTGTAAATCAGTATGTCATCTTCTAAACTTCTAAAGTGTCCCGTTCAATGTTATTATAATCCAATAATGTTTTTAGTATTTTGTTTATAAATTAAAAATAGGAATTACTCAATTTTCTTAGAGAAAAATATCTCTCACTTTGATGAAGGGAAACTATGGGAATAATAAAACATTTTAAGTAAATTCTCTAGATTATACATACTATTACAATTATCTTTGTATATAAAGATATACATTCTTTATAGACAAAGTGTATGTAAAATGTTAAAAAATGTATGAAGATATACAATTTTTATCCCAAAAGTTTCTCACAAAAGGACAGTTTGACATTTATAGATTATCTTTATTTGGTTTTTGTAAGTCACAATCCTGTAGACTATTTTCATGAGCACTTACTGATTTATTGCTCATTGGACTCAAGATTTGCATCTAATCTGCTTTCCAGCCCCTCCTCTACTCCAACTTTATTCCTAAAGCAAAATGGGAAGACTAGTAGGGCAAGTCTGCCAGATTTGTTTTCTTAAGGGATCATAGTGTCCTCAGGAAAAAATTATCCCAAAGTAATGCGAACCATTAATCCATGCTATAAATGTTAAACTTCTTTAAGGGAACTAGAGCATTTAAAATTAAACATTAGTATCTTTCACTCACATTTGTGTAATAGTCAGCTAAACATCAAAGAGAAGGGTGGAGAAAACTTCAGAGTAAAAAGCTGAATGTCACACAGATGTAACTTATTAAGACTATATTTGTTTTGAGGGTGAAATTTCATACTTATCCAAGAGTACTTTATCACACAATGCTCACAAAATAAACTTATTTTAAAAATTGTCTTATTTAAAAATTATCCCAAAAAATAGACCATGAGTTAAAGCACTTGCCTGAGTGAGGCTGACCCCATTTCAATCCCCAGTACCTCATATGGTCCCCTTAAGAGCACCTGAAGTGCTCCCTGAGCACAGAGCCAGGAGTAAGCAGAGAGCGCTTCCAGGTGACACAAAGATCTATCTTAGGGCTGGAGTGATAGTAGAGCAGATAAGGCATTTGTATTGCATGTGGCCAACCTAGGTTAGATCTCCGGCATTCCATAAGGTCCCCAAGTACCACCAGGAGTGATTCCTGAGTGAGCCAGGAGCAACCCCAGAGCATCACAGGGTGTGACTCCAAACACAAACAAACAAAAATATCTTAAAGTTTATGAAAATGTTCATTGTTTCAGCACAAATATGTTGTAAGCAATGAGCACTTCTGGTTATGACCCCCAAAAAATTATCTTAAAAATTAGATAGCTTGAATTGTTTTACCCCAAATTGGAGTAAGTAGTGAGCACTTCTGGATGTGCCCCCCCAAAAAAAAACTATCTTCAAGCTTATGAAAATTCAAATTGTTTCAACTCAAATTTTCTACTGTTTTTTGAGAACTACCAAACCCTATTCTGAATCTATAAAGCTTTATAAAAGCCAGAAAATAATTTTTCAACACATTTCCAATGCCTTCCCACCTCCAAAAGAAGTGAATTTTGCGTTTGTTTTTCATTCCACACATGATGCTGCTCAGGGTTTCTTGGCTCTGCACTACATATTACTCCTGGCAGGTCCAGGGGTCCATATGGGGTAGTGGTGATTGAACCTGGGTCAGCCACATACAAGGCAATGCTGCACCTGTTGGACTATCTCTGGCCCCAAGAGGTGAATTTTCAATCATGCACCTATAATAGAATTAACTCAAAGCTGAAATTCACACTACTCAGATCATTGTCCAAAAGAAAATAAGTGCAAAAAATTCTCATGGTGGAAAAACTTGGAACCTTAGCTAGTATATGTCAATCAACTAGAAGAACAAGATATTCAGAGATTCAGGTAATAAAATGAATTGCTTATCACCGACAACAGAAAGTGACTCAGAGCTGTATGAAAACAGTCTAGAAATAGAAATCAAGGGCCTTACGCTCAGGATTGAACATGTATGTAGAAAAAAATATGATCATCACATTCATTTGTGTCTTTTTAATAATCTCATTATCACCCACCATGAGAACAAAGTGTCATATAACGTACAAATTTTTTGTGCCAGCGACACCAGTGTCAACAGGAAACCCAAGGGTATATCTGGAAGGCAGCGATGCTCACCATTATCCCACCATGCCGAGGGTATATTTGGATCACAGAAGAAATCAAGACAAAGGGCTCAGAGACAGGAAAGCCAGGGCTTCTCTGTTATGCCAGCGAACAATTTTGAAACCAAAAGGATTTTGAAAATTATGGAAAAATATTTGGCGATATTGTTTGGAGGGTCCTCTGCTGTGATATTTAGGGTTTCTTTCAGTGATAGCCGAGCCTAGCTCAGAGGGCACTACCCAGAGCAAGTCTCTGCACCCACATGGTATTGATGAGGATTGCAAGTGGGAATCCTAGCATATAAGGCATGTCCCATTGCTCTACCTCAGCAACCAAGTATATTTTCTTCTTTGGCAAAGAGATGATATTAGGAAGCAAGCAGTTGAATAAGATTTGCATTCCACACTGGCAGCAAAGGCATAATAGAAAATTGAAATGCATATGTAGGGGCGGAGTGATAGCCCAGCGGCAGGGCGTTTGCCTTGCATGCGGCCGGCCTGTGCCGCCAGGGTTCGATCCCGGCATCCCATATGGTCCCCTGAGCACCGCCAGGAGTAATTCCCTGAGCAAAGAGCCAGGAGTAACCCCTGAGCACCGCCGGGTGTGGCCCAAAAAAGCAAAAAAAAAAAAAAAAAAGAAATGCATATGTAGCTAAGATTTCACATTTGAGGGAACAATTGGACCAAATTAGAAAAAAAATGTGAGATTCATGTTATGAGCGGCATCACATGTGCACAATCACATATTTCGTAACTGACTGGTGGTTTTTGACACACTCAGAAAATTTTGATATAATTTTATCCAGGACATTGAGCTTAAATGGAGGTCCTTAAAAAGATAGTTGACTTAATCACTCACTGCTAGCAAATATAGTATGGAAAAGAGAAAATACTAACTATATAGTTAGAAAATACTAACTCTGAGAATCACCCTTGTGGAAAGGTGCCTTATCCTAAAGATCAACATTATCACCGCTGCTGTTGCTGTCTTCTTCAAAATTCTTCTCTGGGCCAACCTGTTGCAGGACTCCTAAGGGCCGCTACATCTGCTCTGGATTGCCTCCCGCAAATCACTCCGTAGATAAGGGGGGTAGTCTAAATGTGGCAGTTTATCCGACCATGTATGCTGTACTAGCTGGTATAAATATTCTCCCATGCTATCACAATCATCGTGGGACTAGCTAGATCTTACCAGCATATTAGCCTGGCCACGTAGGACACCTAAGTAATTAGACCAGAGAGAAATGCTGTTTGCTTCCAAACAAACAAGCATGGCTCCCTGATAAAATATAAAACTACAATGAAGTAGAGGAGACTTGTGAAGGCTTGGAGAAATATTTAACTGGCATTGGTGTTGATCTTTGGTACAGTGACATGCCATCTCAGAAACCCCCCTTCTCTACATTTCAAAGGCATTCCCGGCTCAAAACATTAGCACAGTAAAGGCCCTAGGTGAGATGCAGGGAGGGATTACCTGAAGGCATTGGACCCTCCCTGCTTTCCATAACAATGGGAGGAAGGTCTGAGTTGCGGGGGGGGGAGGGTATAAACTAGCCAGTTCCCACTCTCCCGGGCTTCTTCCGGCGGGATCTCGCCTTGTGAGCGTTTATTCCCTTGGAAGTTTTACACGTGGTGGTCGCCATCTTGGCCTACACGTGGCTGGGGTTCTAGCCTGGAATCCTAAGCATCGGGTTTTTCCTTTTGCTGATTTGTATGCCTGAACCTGTGATAAGTAAAGCCTTTTTTTTTTTTTTTTTTTTGCTTTTTTGGGTCACGCCCGGCAATGCTCAGGGGTTACTCCTGGCTCTGCACTCAGGAATTACTCCTGGCGGTGCTCGGGGACCATATGGGATGCCGGGGGATTGAACCCAGGCCGGCCGGCGTAAGGCAAACGCCCTACCCGCTGGGCTATCGCTCCGCCCAAGTAAAGCCTTTTAAAACTGTATCGGATTCCTGAGTGTTCATCCATTCCTCGCCGGCTTCAGAGGTAGAAGGGAACTTCGCTTCCCGGCACTGTGGGGGACCCCGGCGGGGCGCCCCGACACCAACCAAGAAACAGTATCGGACAAAAACAAAATGGAACAAATTCTTCAAAATATTTGGCCAGAGCTCTTCAAAAGTGCCAAGGTCAAGCAATCAAGAGAAAATGGAGAAATAATCACACTCGGAGAAAAAGCAGGGCAATACGACTAAATACAGCTAAGTATCCTGGATTGAATCCTAGAACACGAAATGACATTTATAAATAACACTAGGAAGTCAAGTCTGTAATTAATATTGGAGTATTCCTTCTCTGCGAAATTCTACATTTAGTTAAAAGTGTTTATTTATATAAATGTTCAAGGAGCCAGGTGAGGTTATATTGGAATTTCCAATACTGTTTTGCAATGCTCCCAGAAATTTAAATTCTTTCAAATCAATTATTTATTTCAAATAAATTATTTCAAATTGATTAGACTATACAAATACAGTGTGAGAGAGCTAACATTCTCAGATTTCTATAGCCATGTCCTAACAATCTTTGAGACTACTGTTCCGAGTGCCTGTGAGCACTAGCTCTTGAAATGTCACCTTTCAGAAATAAATGGCCATGCTAGGGGATAGCCAAGTCTCACGCAGAAACCACACATAGGTGTGTTGGCAAGTCTCAGTTGAGTTCACAGCCAACAGTTACCATCAGCTGAGTCCTCTTGGACATTCTAGCTCATCTGAGGCCTCAGATGACAGCAGATGTCCCCATGTCTTGTGGCCAATACCACGTGGAGCAAAAGAATGAATCAGACAACCCTCATAACTGTGAAAGAGAAGAAATGTCTTCAACCATTAACTCCGACTTTCTATGCAGCAAGCTTCCTACAACAATTTGTGGAATACAATAAATGTGTCTCTTGAATTCTAATTGTTATTATTAGAGTTATTACATCTACCGCAACTCTCTTAAAGTGGACTAAAACTGATTATCTCTCGTATTTGATTATCTATTATGTAGAACAGAAAGCAGTGACTCTAGACAGTACTTCTATTAATTTCACTCACATGTCAACTCTACCAACACATTTCACATAACTATTAAAATGAGCCCACTAAAAAGGAGACATCATTTGAGAATGCACATAAAGAGGCATATCTGTAGATTGATAATATGAGCACGATTTAACACTACAATGATACCACGTCTAACAACCTCTCTGGCACTCCCTTTCTTTCATTGTGAAATCATTCCTCTTATCATTTGAGAAACAAAAGCATCAGTAGTCTAGGATTTTCCTTTCTCTCAAATTTACTTTTGCACATTTTTCAATATTCCCATGTTCCTTGAATCAGTTGGATCTTTTCCATGTATAACCTTTATCGTGGTGTAGCATAAAACCAGCCAAAACTTTCTGATTCTATCTCCTTCATGTATAAAGCCTCAGACCTAAGTGTAAAAGACTCTGCCTTCTCCAACATAATCTACCAGACTAAACACACAAAAGCAGAACTTAGACAATTTGCTTTTTTATGTATTTAAGAAATAAGACTAAACACAATTCTTTAAATAGGGTTAGGAGCAGAGCGAATGTGGTCAACTTTAAAAGAATTGTTGAACCTTTCAGTCACACTTCCACAACTAACCACCCTCCATTGGTTTTCCATCAATTTATAATTTTAGGGATTTTTTTCTTTGTTTTCTACTTCACTAAATCTTCGCCCTTGATAGAAATGCACCCTTTTAAACTAGCCATATCAAGATCAAACAGCACATGAAAGAAAAACATCCCTCTCATAGAAATGAGAGGTGCTAAGTATTATGATTTATCTTAAAGCTTTAATGAGGTATTTAGTGCACTTTGGTCTATGGAGGAACACAGTAGGAAAGATTAATTAACTTAATTCACAATGCTCCTACCAGTTATCCCTAACTTTTTCTTTCTTGTCTTTCATGAACATTTGAGGTTGTGTCCACTGGTTCTTTCAGAATCTTTCTGCCTTCAATCAAGGACATCCTTTCTTTCCACTGAATATTCTCAGTCCCGTTCCTGATAACTTTTAAAAAAGAAACTGACCAAAACCGTTCTTTTGATCCAAGCCACAAAGTCAACAACACTGAAACTATGAGACTCAAACCTTATCAACCAAACTTAAAATGGCGCCTGTCAAGATGGCAGGCTGGGGGTGAGGGTGGAACTGGGAACCTCGGTGGGGTACAGTGAAGGGTGGTGAGATCAGTGATCAAACTTTTATATTTAAAACCCAACAGTAAATACCTTTGTAAATCACGGTTCTCTAATAAAAAAATTAAAATGTAAAACAAACTTACTAAACTTAAAACCTGTTCGTGAGCCTGCAATGGCATTAGATTGATCTAATCAATAAATAATCTCGAATGATCACACACTCGTGGACAACATACACACAGTTATCGGCTTTTCTCCCAATTCAGATTATTTTCTCACATTCTGAACCCGTGCATCAAATTTCTCATCCTAGACTTTACTTTTCACAGTCCAACACACCTTATGTAGTCCAGTTGTAAGAATCATTTTTTTAATGTAACTTCTGAATTTTCAGCTAGTCAGAGTCAGGGAATGGGGCTGACTGAAAGAGTTTATGTGTGAAGGAAATTGATACTAAAAAACTAAGTGTCAAAAGCATTTCAAGGCACCATTTTTAAAGTTAATTGTTTTATTGTTGTGAGGTTCAGACTTGGAGAAAACTGAGTGTCCGAATCAAACCTAAATTTTATCATATACAAAGTATGGAGAGTATTATGTATGGACAGTATCATGTATGGAGAGTATCATGATGGAGAATATCATGTATGGGGAGTATCATGTATGGAGAATATCATGTATGGACAGTATGGAGTATCATGTATGGAGAATATCATGTATGGACAGTATGGGAGTATCATGTATGGAGAATATAATGTATGGACAGTATGGAGTATCATGTATGGAGAATATCATGTTGGACAGTATCATGTATGGACAGTATCATGTATGGAGAGTATCATGATGGAGAGTATCATGTATGGGGAGTATCATGTATGGAGAGTATCATGTATGGACAGTATGGAGAGTATCATGTATGGAGAATATCATGTTGGACAGTATCATGCATGGATAGTGTCATGTATGGAGAGTATCATGTATGGAAAGTATCATGTATGTACAGTACGGAGAATATCATTGATAGAGAATATTGTGTTGGACAGTATCATGTATGGACAGTATCATGCTGAGTTTGAAATGAGTTAGGAGAGGACTGATATAGAATGACTGCATTCATTTGTGGGATATAAAATTTAAAAATATAGTATGAGACCAGGGAAGAGATCCAAGGCCAGGGAAAACAGGGGCCAGGAGGACTGATCAATGGTTGGACACAAGTCACAAGGGGCAGAGTGGGCAGGCGGGAAACCTGGAAACTGGCGGTGGGAAATGTACACTGCTGAAGGAAAGGAAGGTGCTGGAACATTATCTGACCAAACCCAATCATGACCAACTTGGAGGCTCTGTATCTCACTGTGATTCAATTTTAAAAATAGTTTAAAAGAAGAGGAAAAAAGCATGTGTTCTACTACTGGTGTCATATCCCAGGCACTAAAGCTTGGAATTTAAGCTACATATTTAGCCATTAAAAAGTAGGCTACTTGTTTACAGTTCCTAACTCCCAATTAGAGCACAAAGCATTTATTATTTATTAAGTGGCAATCAATCTATCAATAAATAATAAAATGGTTTATACAAATATAACCTTGACAAATGTTAGACATAAAATAGCAATGCGGTCTTCTTTCCTTCCCCACTACTTTTTCCATCCACCCTTTTTCTCCTCTTTCATTTCAGCTTTTACTTCCCTGGCACACGTCTCTGCCATCAAGCCCTCCTCCCCACCCACTCTTTTTGTTCTTTTGTAGACATTCATTAACATGTGTTAATCTAGTCAAAGCAACTGAAGGGAGGGGGTAGAGAAAAAAGGATGTGTCTGACTAGGAAAAGGAAACAGAGATGAGAATTTCTTTGAAGAAAAGGAAAAGAGAAAAGGGACAGGACAAACAAAAGAAAACTTGAGGATAATGGGGGCAAGGAACCCAACAAAGAACCAAAATAGTTAAACTGATATGTCAAAGGGAAAAAGAGAAAGGTAAAACGCTAAAATTTTCAATCCTATGATAAAAGGAAAAAAGGAAATCCCTCGCTAAAATATACTGAAACTGATAAAATATATAGTTACTAATAAGAATAAAGAAATACATAGAAAAGAAATATACAGATCACCGATTTATTCAATATAACATATTTGAGTCCAGATGATCTTTAAGGGCAAAACTTAAAATATTCATGAGGGTACTAAAATGTAAAATTCTTGCTCTCAAAACTGAAAGATTTTAAAATAAACTGGAGCTACACTTTGTTATGAACATTTGCATAGCAGAAAATAATGTAGAGGCTCTTATATCTATAATGCTACAGGGCAATTTCAGAAGCTGATTTTATTTTCAGAGTTATTTTTAAAATTCCAGTCAGTAATAGATAAATAGCAACATCTACACTTCATAATTTCTTTCTTTTCTTTTTTATTTCAGTGCTAGTGATAGAATTGAGGGCTTCACAATTATTCTATTGATAGCTACATTTCTGGTATTCCATTAGCAAATCCCGATAGGTAAATTGAATGCCTGTTAGTAAAAATGAATTTTTTTACTATCAGGATAGTAAAAATTAGGGGCCAGAGCGATATTACAGATGGTAGAGTGTTTGCTTTGCATGAGGCCTACCTGGGTTCAATACGGCATCCCATATGATTTCCCTGAACACTGCCAGGAGTAATTGCTGAGTACAGAGTCAGGAGTAACCCCTGAGCATCACTGGTTGTGACTCAAAAAAAAGCAAAAATAATTAATTAAAAATTATATATATATATATATATATATATACATACATCTATAATATGATAGTCTCAAAATTTAAAATAAGCAAAGCTGAAGTGCAAATCAATAGAATTCACAGCTTTAGAGAAGTTCTGACAAAGAAAATAGTGGCAAATATCAAACTAAAATCTATCATGCCCACGGTTGATTTCTTCTGCACTGGATGGCTTAGACATAAAACTAGGAAGTCATGTTTGAGCACAGTATGGACGTCAATGGGATTACCAGGCTCCTTGGGCTCTAAACAGGGCTGCATTTGAAAGAACTCCTCAGGGTCCTTGGCCTCCTTCTAAAGCTAATTAGTTCCTTAATCCTACAGCCATTTCCTCTGGTAGAGGGAAGATGATCTGTCACTTCTTTCCTAAATGTTGTCATGAGTACCAATTGTTGGAATTGATGTCAACAACACATCTTTAGAACGATCCTAATCTATTTAAAATTATACATTTTATAGCTGATCCTCATATTATGTTCATTGATTAAAATATCAATACTTAAATTTTCAGGCGCATGCTAATAAAAAAGCATGAATTTAAAATATGTCATTATTATTTAACTCATTTATTGACCATCTACTGAGTTGGACAAATTAGAAATTTGTTGATTCTATTTTACCTAGTCTTTTTGTTGCTGTTGGTCATTTGTTTAAAAGCCTGAACAGGATAACAGAAAAATGAAAAAAATGTAAAGGTAAAAATTTAGATAATAAATTTCCTTCCCTGCTTCTCTTAATCTTGTCTGAGATTTTAGATATTACAAAAAATAAATGGCAATCCCTGCCCAATAATAGCTACTTAGAAGCTGAAGGTAGAGAGGTGAAATACAGAAGAAAATAAGACTCTAGTAAGCCATACCATTAGAATGCTTCAAAGTTCTACCTCTCATTAATGATTTTTCATTTTGCTGTCTTTCTGGTCCCTAAATTTGGCCTTGGTAAAACTAGCCAGCAAAGACAGTGCTCGGTGCCAACAATCAAGTCTCTGCCATCTGCATATATCATCTGCCATTCTCTTCATGAAACAGTTAAAAAGGGAAAGCGCTAAAGAGAAATTACCATTTATAGCAATTATATTTGTTCTGTGGAATAGTAATTATATTATTCAGTAGTATTACTCTTTGAAAGAGTACTTGATGTTTAAGTATCATGAAAATCTATACAAACTCTAAAATTTATTTGATGATAATTTAAGTGAATTTTGAAACAAGGTGATATCTAAATGAATTTTAATTTTTATATATACTATATCAAGCTTTTTATATATGACAAGCTTTTATCTTATTAATGCTGTGTAAACAAATATAGAAAGGCATATAAGAAGCAATTCTTAGAAATTTTTGTATGTTTTTAAGAGTCAGTTTTTTTTCCTTTCTCGATCTACTTAGCGGCTTCTGAAAACACAGTTTCTCAATTTCTGAACATGCTTAATTGACCACTATGGTTGTCATGCCAACCAACCTAGAGAACTCTGAGCTTACATGGGGCCTTTCAATACAGTGACCCAATTACTGTCAACGAATTCACCGACAAAATAAAGGGAATAACATATTAATGAGATTTATTTCCTGAGACTGAATTATATAGTTGTATGCAATAATGCCATCATCAAATTTTAAAATAAGCAGGACACAAAAACATAACAAGTGTGATGCCTTTGATCTTCTGTCTGGTTTATTTTTGTTTGAATTTATTTATTTATTTACCGTCAAGATCTACTTCCTGTTTTAACATCAGAAAACGCATTGTATCAGGACCAGGATATTCCATGCTGTTTCCAGTGACAGCATATGGCTGTCAAATGATTTTCTTTTTTTTAATTAATTAAATATTTTATTATACCACAGTGAGACATACAATTAAAAAGATGATCATGTGTGGGTTTCGGTTATATAGTGTTTCAGCACCCATCCCACTACCAGGGCCCATTTTCCACCACCAGTGTCCCCAATTCCTCCCCCCCCCTCCATTACTCCACTAGCCTGCATCTATGGCATGTTCTTTATCTCTTCTCTCTCTCTCTCTCTCTCTCTCCCTTCTCTTACACATTGTGGATTGCAATACATACATTTAGAGGTTATCATGTATATCTTTATGTCTATATAAAATGCTCAGTTCTAGACTGGTATTATCATTTTCCTTTTTTTTTGTTTAAATTTATTTATTTATTTTTTAAAGCCAAAATTCTTATTTATTTCTTGCATTTAAAGTATTCTTCGATGACATCCTTGGCTTGTGATTCTTTGCCATAGTCCTTAACCACAACACAACTGCATCCAACCATTGTTTGAATTTATTTTTTCCCATTCATTTTCTATCAAAAATACTAATGTTAATAGATGAATAGATTCTCTTTTGCTACAAAAGTAAATGCCACTGAGACATTTATTCATACTTGGTTTAAAGATGACATAATATACAAACTGGAATTTATGAATTAAAAAAGTATAACAATTTTTTTATAAAATAAAAACAATCGTCAGTTGTATAATCCTGTTGACTATTATTTAAGAAAGATCTTGATTCAAAAACATAACAACAAATATATAATTAAAAGAACTTCTCAAAATGATAAACTTTCAATTACATTTATTTTTCTTATAAGGCCTATAATAAATATTTGCTGAAATGTCAACACTTGACTACAAAAAAAAATTAAATTAATGACTTAGGTTATATTACTTTTTTAAAGACTTGCTTCACTTGACCATCTATCTGTTATTTTTATGACAATTTACATTTTCCATAAGGCTGAGTGTGTACGTGAAAAGAAATTAGTGGGAAAAATATAACTACTATTTTTCAGTAGTTTTATGTATCTCAGACTTCAGATTAATATAATCATTCTACACATTGCTCTTTGAGCTGTAATTTTTATAAATAAAATCAGTATTTATGTTAATTTATTTCTATTAGAAATGAACGGTGTATGTAAAATATAGAACATAAAAATATTTCCGTTTCAGTAAATTGACAATTCAGTAAATAGTAATGCAGTGATGTACTTATATAACTGCTGAAAATAATAGACTTACAGGACATTTAGACAATAGATGAAAGCAAAGAGAAGGGAATCCAGTACATTTCCTTAAGACTGCAAACAGGAAAATTAAGGACACAGAGATGAAGTGATTTGCCATATGCCATCTGCCAAGTAGAAGGATCCTTGAATTCAGACCAAATTGCACAGGAATTTGTGAAATTCTTGTATGTACTGCTTAAAACATTCTTATGTACAGGTTGATTAAGTAAAAAAGAGCACCTGATCATAATCATTTAATTTATTTTATGGAGATTAGTTATATAGACAGACATGGGGCAGAGATGCTACTGGCTCTCACTGTGCCCAGCCGCTCATGAGGCGCCCGATGGAGATTAGTTATATAGACAGACATGGGGCAGAGATGCTATTGGCTCTCACTGTGCCCAGCTGCTCATGAGGCGCCCGGGAGGGGATGGCAGGTTCTAGCCCTGGCCCGCCACCCCAGCAGAGCCTCACAACAAGCCAGATGACTCCCCACTCCTTGAGGACCTCCATTTTCCACATCCGGACTTCCGCCTCGTCAGAACTCCACCCAGCAGACCAGCCTATCACAGCCCGGCTCGCGCGCCACTTACGGCCGTGCACTTCATCAATAAATGCTGGATTTTGAGATGACTACAAGAGTATGCTACCCGCATGGCAGAGCTTGGCAAGCTACCAGTGTCGTATTTGATATGCCAGATACCAGTAACAATTATAGATCTCATTTCCATGACCTGATGGAATGGTTTGAGGCGCTTTATGTTCCTGGAGCAAGCAGGTGCCCTTGGGCTCTACTAGCATGAGACAGGTCATATGGAGATGTTACTGGTGCCTGCTTGAGCAAATCGATGATGAATGGGAAGACAGTGACAGTGATTAGTTATATATGTACACACGGCATCATATATACATATGTATATATGGTACCACATGTGTGTATATATGGCACCGTATATATTATATAACCATATATACGGTGTATAATCTATCCGATACCATATACATATGGTGCCATATATGCATATGTATATATGACATCATATATACATATATATGATTTTATATATATCTCACAAAAAACTCCTGAAACTGTTATCTTGTGTGTCAATTTTCCCCATCAGCATTTTCAAAGGACACACTGTATGTATTTAAATATATATTCTAACACTAATTTCTGCACTGACTTAATTCAAAGCTTCTCTGGTATATGGCAGGAACAGAGCAGTAAAATCTGACCCCTTAGAATGGTTTTGTCCCAACAGCTGGCAGGGATTATGCTCCACTGTTTGGGCCTCCTAATTGTCCCTAACACCTTTTCAGTTGGACCCTGTCATTAGGTTTTTCCAAGCTTGCACTGCTATAGAGGCAAATACAAAGATCTGTATCTGCAAAAACAGAATTAAAACCATTTGCCATATAAATAGCTTTCATGTTTCTGGTTATATATATATGTATACACACACACATATACACACATACATATATGTATATCAGTTGTATCACTTGTCTTCCTGTTGATCATCAATTTGCTCTAGCGGGCACCAGTAATGTTTCCATTCATTGGGAATGAAGTCCATTGTTACTGTTTTTGGCATATTGAATACACCACAGATAGCTTGCCAGGCTCTGTTGAGGCTGTGGGCTCATCTCAGGGGACCCAGTGTTTTTCTATGTCAGACCATCAACCATCCAGGGCCCACGAGGCAGAGCCCTGGGTGTAGACAAGCCTGTCTCCTGTCTGCTACCCGTTGGACGCAGCCAGGCACTGCAGCCACACCTGCAACACCTCAGTACTTCTTAAATGGCACTCAGTACCCGTGTCGTATTTGATATGCCAAATACCAGTAACAATTATAGACTTCATTCTCGTGACCTAATGGAATGGTTTGAGGCTCTTTATGTTCCTGGAGCAAGCAGATGCCCTTGGGCTCTACTAGCATGAGACAGGACATATGGAGATGTTACTGGTGCCCACTTGAGCAAATTGATGATGAACGGGAAGACAGTGACAGTGACTTCTTAAATGGCACAATGGCACAATTTCTTGAATTGAGAATATCAATTCAAGAAAAAAATAAGTAATATACTATTTTTTTAGAAAATCTCTGTGATCTTTAAAATGGCTTCATATCTTATTTTTTATTATTATATAAGTAAAGGCAACTAATTTAAATTGATTAAAATCATAGAATTTATAACCTCTTGAATGCTGAAGTTTCTCCTACTCAGGATGTTATTCCTACCCCAAATAAAGCATTTTTTCTAGTTCAAAGGAACACATTCAAGGGGTTGCCAGTGTAATAGCTGTCTCTAGCTTCATCTTAAAATACTCAGTTTTCTCAGTGCCAATGAAAGCCACACATTTAACATCTGCTGGTCTATGTGTGTGTGTGTGTGTGTGTGTGTGTGTGTGTGTGTATACATATATATGACCATATATATACATATATATAGCATGCAACATAGTCCCTGAACCTTCCAGGAGTGATACCCTGAGTGCAGAGCCAGGAGGAAGCCCTGAGCACCACTGGGTGTGGCCTAAAACCAAAACTAAATAAAAAGTGAGAGAAAACTCATTGATATATTCTACAATTTACCTACAGCTTAACTAGTGATTTATAAACATCTAATTTCATGACATATTATTCCGTAAACATGAAGATAATAGCTTTTTCTATTTTACAGATATGAAAATGAGTATTTTGATATATAGTAAAATTACCTGAATAAAATGGTGATTAATATATGACAAAAGACTCAATTTGATGGTTCTCTTTATTTTTTGCTCCTGCTATTCTCAAAGTTTAATTTCTCACCAGGAATATGGAATATTATGAGTGTAGATAATTAGAATAGATGCAGTAATTCTATTCCATTGCCTTAACAAATATTTGATGTTATTTCTATCAAAAACAGCATAAATTAGCAGTGGTATTTACATCTGGGAGTTCTGAGGTATATTTCCCAGGGGAGGTACTGAATAGAAAATACACCCTTCAATACGTTTCATCTCTGCAACCATTTGCTAGTTTGTTTTGAAGTTAATGAACATATAATATGTTCCCAGAGGCATCTTCTTCTCCTGAGTACATTGAAATTATCTTAAAGTTTATCTGATTCAAAACAAAAAATTTCAAGGATTTCTATAAGGTACTCAATTCTGAAATATGTGATAATCCTTTCTTAATTTTCTAGTCAAAAATTCCTTCTGATCACTAAGAATTTTTTTATAAAAATTAAACAATTTATCTTTTATGTTGTATTACATTTCAATGTGTGAATAACTCCAGATAAGAGACTTACATTTTAACTGGGCAATCAAAAAAAAAACAAATAAAAACTTCAATACGTAACGGTAATCAAGATCTTCCACTTTGATTTCTATATTCAATTTATTTATTTTACTAGTGAATAAAGGATGTCTTGCTTATTGCAATATTAATGATCAACTACTTCAAGTCCATTTAGGACTGGTGTCCATGAATCTTTCAGGATCTTTGGCTGAAATTTCTTTATAATGTTTGTTGATTAGCTAGTGAGCCTTGTTAACACAAGTGTTTATCAAGTATTAACACAACAGAAATATGAACTCCATAAATACTGAATAATTGCACAAATAATTCTCCATTGTTACAATAGCATTTTCCAAAAACTATGGCTTCTTATTTTAATCAAGTTCCCAACCATACCACGATTATAATTTTCTCCTATTAAATAATCCAGGTTAAAGATTCCGTATCACTGTTCATTTCACAAAACACTTTTTAAGTAACGAGTTAATGCACATGGTCACAAATTTCAAAACCCCTCTTTGATTATCAAAAGAAAAAAATTAATATTATCTAATATTAGGAAAGTGAAAATGAATTCTGGGACTGAAAAAATACTTGATAGGTCACCCGCCCTGCACTTGCCCAACTGAGGTTCTATTCCTGGCACCCAAGAGAGACCCCAAGCCCTGCCGGAAGTGATCCCTGAGCACAGAGACAGTAACAAACCCTGAATACAGCTGGGTGTGGTCCAGACACAGAACAAAAACCAATAAAGTTCTTATTTCATATATTACTATTTTTTCAGTATGGGCCACACATGTATGGTTGCGTTATGCCCGAACGCCTGCCGGGACCAGGCAGTGAGAGGCTGAATCGGAGCTCCTGTGTGCCAACCACATGCTTCACACTATCGTGCTGGAAGAGGACCGCAGAGGTCTTTATTGTAACATATTTTCCCTCAGGCCTTGAGAGTTCTCATTCAACCTCTTTTTATATCGGTATATGAACTGTAATTCCAGTTGTGAAATTTTACAGGCGTTAGTCAAAATCAGAAGCCTACTAGAGCTATGGATTTTGACAGCAGCCCTAGGATCAGCAAGGATAGGACATCGATGGCAAAGGGTTTATTAAAGGCAGATTCTTGGGCCTAAAATGAAATTTTATTGCTAAAAAATTTAAATTGAAATTTAATTTAAAGCAAGTCATAACCCTTATAGCTTTCACAATGCTATGTAATGTCATTTAATAATCCTAAAAAAGAAACTGTTTATTTAAACTTGATATTAAGATGACCTTCAAGCCAAATATTCTGGTAGTACTCAGCTCCCTATTCCAAGGATAATAAATCTGTTGATAATATTTGTAATCTAGCATACCAGATGATCAACATCTCCTTTGTATAGCTGGTAAGATTATGTTATCTTCTGTGGAAGTTTATAAATATTACTTGACCTTGAAGGAAAATATGCAAACAACTTGTTTCATCATTGTTTTGGGAGGGTGAGTGATTCAATTTTTCTATTAATTATCACAGCAGGTAATTTTGCTACTACGCTACTCAAATATGCCTTTTCCAGTCATCTTTTCCAATTAACTTGAGTTCATTTGTTTAAAAAATAATTTATTGATTTTTCCACCACCCCTGACCTTACCCCAAAGTGCCTACATATTATTTTGGGGTTTGATTGTTTGTTTTTGCTTTATGGATCACACCTTGCAATACTCAGAGGTTACTCCTGACTCTGCACTCAGGGATTACTCCTGGCAATGCTCTGGGGACAATATGGGATGCTGGGGATTGAACCCGGATCAGCAGCATGCCAGGTATACGCCCTCCCCACTGTGCTACTCACTCTGGCCCCTACACTTTCTCTTTTAAAAGATCAGGAAGCGGGGCCGGGCGATATCCCAGCGGATAGGGCGTTTGTTTGCCTTGCACATGGCCACCCCATGCCGGCCTGGGTTCGATCCCGGCATCCCATATGGTCCCCTGAGCACCGCCGGGAGTAATTCCTGAGTGCAGAGCCAGGAGTAATCCCTGAGCATTGCCGCGTGAGACCCAAAAAAGAAAAAAAAAATCAGGAAATCAATTTTATCTAGAGATCTGTAAATGATATATTTTATATGACTTCAAAAGAGGTTTTCAATGTTCATCTGGCAAACTTCAGCTGTATTCCCATAAAATAAAATGAAGAAATTGGAAATTCTTGCCAGAGGCTAGTCATGACCAGAGTTAAAAAGATTTAAGTGGCCTCAAATGTAATAAAATTAAGAAGACTAATAAGCTTGTTTTTTTAATGGAAATTATAGTATCCTTTCCTAAGCAGTTCCTCCAAATAGCTTCACTGGTATTGTCCTTAGCCCCTGGATCTAGGAGGAGGCCTTAGGACCACTGCTCATTAGCTCCAGAAATCTTTAGCTTCCTCTTCTCTGAAGCTTTATACACATCAGTCTTCCACTTAAATTAAACATCTTTCTGGCCAACAAAATAATAATTTCTTAAAATTGTAACTATGAACCACTCCCATTTCTGGTGATCAATGATTTCTTCCAAAATAAAAAATCTTGATAGTCTTTCATAATCCATCCCCACTCTAAGAACTTCTAGAACATTCCACCTATTAAAGAATCAGTTTAAACCAGTGCTTGCAACCTCAATGTATAACAATAGAGACTATTATACATAAATAAAGTAAAAACATACTCCACACAATAATAGTATTGATAGTTTTATTTCTAAAAGTAAAAATTTGATATTGTATGAGTCCTGTGTATTACTTTATTAGAACCTATTTTCAAACAAACAAACAAAAAGTCTTAGCCAATGGTGTAAGTTAAAAGAGAACAAAGACAAACAAAGAAAGCCCAGCCTATTTTGCTAAAAAATAAGATCAAAATATTCTGTTGAAGTTAAATTCCTTTATTTGGGTTTTGGGTTCACACCCCATGGTATCACGTCACTGTGTCACTTGCAATCCCGTTGTTCATTGATTTGCTCGGCGAGTGCCAGTATGGTCTCCATTCGTTGGGAATGAGAACTATTATTGTTACTATTTTTGGCATATTTAATACACCACGGGTACCTCGCCAGGCTCTGCCCTGACACCCCATGGTACTCAGGGGTAGTGGTTTTGCTCATCACTAGGGTTTGGGACCATAAAAATGCCAGTGATCAAACCCAGAGATCCACCTGCCACCAAAGCAACTGCCTAACCCATGCTCTATCTCTCCAGTTTAATTTCATTTTTTTGGTTCAACTTTTATGGTTTCTATAATGGAGGGGATTTTTTAAAATAAGTTTTTTCTAATTATTAAAACTGTGGCTCAAATACTGTCATACTGATAATATACATTTTAACTATATTAATTTTTATGTGTTATGCCATGCCTAGCAGAGGATACTCCCGGCACTGAGTCGATCTGGCAGTGTGATGCTCAAGAGACCGTATGTGATGCCAGGGACGGAACAAGGTGGGCCGTGTGCCAGTTACTAGCCATAAGCTCTGTACTGTGTAGATGAGCTTCTAATGGGATCAACTTATCCATTAATTGCAGTAACTATGGAACTCAGGCTTAAATATCAAAAATGATAACAAAGATTGACAAGGAATCTTTTTTTTTTGTTTTGACAAGGAATCTTATCAAGATTTTACAAATGGAGATAGAGATAATTTTTTCCAAAACACACAATCATAACAAAAAATTTATACATGTACAAAAATCTGGATGAGAAAGCGATTGCTTTTACGTAATCAATATATGGAAACCCACTTTATATAATGGAATGCCACATTAATTTTACTGGACATAAATCATATTTATTAGGGATCTATAATAGGGACGTAACCCACTATCTTATGGGGGAATATAAAACTGCTCTAAAACCAAATTATTCCATCCTGAGCAGCAATACCATGTAGATCTAAATCTTTTTTATTCCCATTTCTTGGGGGTGGGAGGTGGTCTGGACCATACCTTGAGGTGTTCAAGGCTTACTCGTGGTTCTGCACTAGGGATTACTCCTGGCAGTGTTCAAGGGGACTGTGTGGGATGCCTGGGAGAGAACCTGAGTCAGCCGTGTGCAAGGCAAGTGCCCTATCTGTTGTATCGTTGCTCTGCTCCCGAATCTGAATCTTATCCACTCCCTCAATTTGTATTTCATAATCATACTTAAAGTTCAGGAATAAAACCATTTATCAACATCAAAACATTCCGTTGACCTCTACGACTAACTTGCCTCATTGTCTATTCTAAAGTCTAAACTTTTGTTTCATCATACTTCTAAAAATTGTTCATTAAACACTTCAATAAATGTTTCTGTTTCTCATGTAAAAATAGACTTAAAATCACCCCCCAAAATATTGCAATATAAGTGTCAGGGGTTACATTCAAAGTGAAATGGATTATAATTTATGTTCTTCAAGAACCACAAAGAAATTTTTAACATTTTTAACATTTACAATGAAACAGGCAATTACACAAAAACAGAATGACATTCTCAGTCACTGAAAGAGAAGAAACTTCATTGAGTTTGGTCCCTTGTATTGAATGTGGCCCTCAAACCAATTCATTTTATGCCATTACTATATTTACAATGTTTAAATTATTTGAACCTAATATGTCAAAACCTAGTAACAATTATGGACCTCAATTCCATGACCTGAAGGATGGTTTGAGGCTCTTCCTGTCCCTGGATCAAGCAGATGCCCTTGGGTTACATTTGCTGGTGACAGGACATATGGAGATGTTACTAGTGCCTACTTGAGCAAATCGATGAACAATGGGAAGACAAGTGATACAAGTGAATAAAAGTGGACATATATTAAATACTGTGATTACTACTATCAAGTGTGATGAACATTATCTGTGTTCTGATAGTGGTAAAAAATAAATAAAATTGGGCCAGAGAGATGCATTACCCATACAAGGTAAAGTACGCACAAGGTACATACTTATAAGGCCCTTGCTTTGCACAGGTAACCAGGTTCAATCTTCAACACTACCTATGGTCCCTTGAGCCCAACCAGGAGTGATGACTGAGGGCAGAGCCAGGAGTAAGCCCTGGGCTCTATAAGGTCTGTCCCCAAACCAATAAGTAAATAAATAATTATGTATTCATTCAGTTCCAATGTCTTAAAACGAACTTATAGGCATAGAAAGCGAACTAGGTTTAGTTTCACTATAAAATCTTAGTCTAGAGAAAAGTTTTGTCTTTCCATTGGACAAATGATTGATCTCTTCCTTTTCCTCTTCCTCTTCCTCTTTCTCATATTTTTCTTTACCCTGAATTTTTTCTTTTCATTTCCCTCTTAGTCTGAAAAATACATATCTACCATATCACCACTACCACCATCATATTACTAGGTACAAAAGGGAATATTTTAAGAACACTGGAGTTTGAGTTAAAAAACTATTAAGTTAAAAAATAAAATACTAATGTGATAGAGCTATAATTCAATGCCTGTTTAATAAAGGTCATCCATTGGAAAGCTCTTGTGAAAGCATTAAGTAACCTGTTAGTAGTGATTTAAAAAAAAATAAACCTATGCCTTTAAAGGACTTGTACTCAGATAAGAAAGAAGGGAATGACAACAAAAAGCCAGTAAGAATTGTCATGTATTAAATATGGGCCAAATATTTTTGAAAATAACTTAAAAATATGAACATCCCTCTGCATTCATAAAATTTCAATACTCACTCTTGGTCTCAAGGAAATTTTATTGGTAGTATTTTAAAATTCATAGTGTATTTCAATGTAAAGAAAACAGTTAAAGGAAAAATTCAATTTACTACATTCTTACATGCTACAGATATTATAATAGGCATACTATTTGATGTTCTATTCACTACTTCATCAAACATTCACATAAAACTCACCAAAATTAAAACACAGATTGAGTAGTGAAGAACTTTTTTTATACAAAAAATTATGTGAAGGTAGAGAGAAAGACCCAAGTTTTCCATAAAAGTTATCTGATCAAGAGTTTCCATAATAGTTATCTGATTAGGGAACCCACAATTTAATTCACATGCAATACTGAAGCTGACCACAAAAGCTGTTGGGTTTTCTACATAACTCAGGATTTAGGAAGATAATTTGAGTGTAAAATTTCAAAACTGCAGATATTATGAAAATTACAATTTTCCATTATATTACTCTAAAAAGAGACATAAATGTTTGATACACATACCAACATATTGAGAGAACCTGAATTTGATAATATATAAATAATACTTCTCAAAGTCTACAGGTTTTAATGAATAAATCATATTTTGTCTTATATGTATTTTATATGTTATACCACCTACACGGTAAGCCTGGCAAGCTACTGTGTTTTATATACTTTTATGCCAAAGACTAGTAACTATTATGGACCTCAGTTCCATAACCTGAAGAATGGTTTCAGGCTCCTCCTGTCCCTGTAGCAAGTAGATGCCCTTGGGTTGCACTTGCTTGTGACAGGACTAATGGAGATGTTACTAGTGCCCACTCAAGCAAATCGATGAACAATGGGAAGACAGTGATACAGTGACAGTCTTATATGTCAGTTTTATTGCTCAAACAGTGCTCAATTATGTTTTTAAGTCAATTATAATCAAAAAATATTCACTGTTTTATCAAAAACAAAAACAATGTTATTACTTCTGAAAATTAATTTCCAATCTAAAATTAAAATTTGCATTTTTGATAAATTATCATGGGTAAATTATTTTATAATTTGTTAAATTTTTCTCTCAGAACTAAAATAAAGACTATTTCTCTTTATTCCACTAGAATCCTCCTTGTCCTTTAGAGGATTTCAGTGAGATTCTTTTCTAGTTTCCTATACAGTTGAGTTTGGATTAAATAGTCCTTGACTAGGTCGTCCACAAGTCAAATAATATTTGGAGAATAGGGAATATCACTCAGTGACTTAAGTGCCTATCTTTAAGTCATGAGGCCATGAGTCCAATCCCCAGGACTTAGCCATAAGAAAATGAGTGAAAGTACTACCAACTGTGTGAGCGATACAACTGTGTGTTCCTTCGGGCCTGAAGAGATAGTATAGTGAGCAGGATACTTGCCTTGCATGTGGCCAACCCAGATTCAATCCCTGTCACCCTATTTGTTTCCCTGAGGACCACCAGGAGTGATCTCTAGGAGCCGAGACAGAATAAAACCTGAGCACTGCTGAGTGTTGAAAAACCAGACAAAAAAGGGGTTCCATACCCTAACAACTATAATAACATAGTGAAAGGAGGAATTAATAGATAATAGTCAAAAGAAAACTACAGAATCAATATCTATCTGTTAACCAATTAGATATCAAACATTTGCTATTTAAAGTGAAATTCATAGCACTGAATTATTTTAGAGATAACTGCT
This sequence comes from Cryptotis parvus, assembly GCA_021461705.1. Classification (NCBI taxonomy): domain Eukaryota; kingdom Metazoa; phylum Chordata; class Mammalia; order Eulipotyphla; family Soricidae; genus Cryptotis; species Cryptotis parvus. The sequence goes on from JAJIBD010011288.1 coordinate 54,838, forward strand.
ATAATTATGCTTTGGGTATCAATCATCAAGTTGAAACACAAAATTGGTAGAGCATAGATGATTAAAACTTGCGATTGATATCCACTAGTACAGGAAATGTGGGTTTCACATATATTGAAAAGCTATAGCTGCTAAGTTCAGGGAGCAGGGATTTTTGATTGTGTGCTCTTTTATCATGAAAAAAACAATAAATAAATATAGATAGTTGTAAGAATTCTTCCATATTTTAATATAGAAAGAATATCTAATTTATACTCAAAGAACGCCCTTAATGGGGAAGACAAACATCAATGAAGAGAAACTATTTGAAAGAGCATTAAAGTTTCTACTGTCAATTATTAGTAACACTAATAAAAATATTTGCTTTTCTTCTATTTGAGAATCACAGAAAACAACACATTATCTAATAGTACTTCAATACATACCTAGGATTCTTTCTCAAGGCTATAACACATCACATTTTTCTCTTTTGCAAAGGTTGATAGAGTAAAGTATTATCATTTCTCACAGTAAAAACTTAAACCCAAAACATCAATCAATTCAACGAATGTCCCCCTCTACTTTTTGGGGGAAATTATTCCACTTCACAGCAATTCTTTCCCAACATGGTTATATATCTAAATACTTTGGAGCACATGGAATGTAGAAGCCAAGAATTTTCCTCCCTCTTTCTTCTGATCTTAAATTTTCTCATATTGTTACTTCACAAATGAACTCTACAAAGAAACTACAATCAACTACTGGCTTTCATCTGTGCCTAAAGTTAAATTTCTACTCACAATTTGAGAGAAACAAATTAGTTATCTTCTGCTTGCCTTTTATTTTCACAGAACAAAGAAGGAAGTTACTTTAAGATGAAGCAGACTGGAGACAATGGTCACAATTTGAACAGAGAGCACGAGGAGAAACATGAATTATTTTTATAATGTCAGCTACTCCACAGCTGTGCCACCTGTTAGTATGGACAGTATCCAAGAGGGGCTTGAAAATAAGCCAGGCAGTCTTCCATATATGAAAAAGAAAATTATAAACATTTTGCATAGGAGGAAGAGCAAATGTCATAGAAGGAAAATGCAGACCCAAATTGACCACTTAGAAGTTATCTCAAATATTCAGTGAATCTCACAAGAGCCTGGTCTTCTGGATAAAAGAATAATTATTTTCTAAGAACCATTTTGAACTCACCACATGGTTCTGTATCAATGTTCATATGATTACATTATCTCCTATTCAATTGCCTTAAATATTTAAGATGGTTTCAATTTAATGATTATCCAATAAAGTAACTAAATCAAATTAATCTTCCAGATTAAATGGTAAACAACTTGTTTTAAGAACATCGCAAATAAAATTCATAACTTTTGTGATGAGAAGATGATAGAAGTTTTGCTTATGTTGAGCACTGTGGATTTCTGAGACAAATAGCATAATAAATACAAAAAATCAATATAACGAACAACCAATTTAATGAAAAGTTAAAAGACAAAATTCCATAATGTCAAATCTAAACCAAAGACATCAAAATAACCAAAGCAAAAAGAAAAATCTGAGAAAATTGACTCAATATTATGAAAAGTACAATTACTTTTCCGTTATTACAGGAATTTTAAAACTATACTTAACAAGAAGATAACATCAAGTTTCCAGGATTAAGGAGAACATTCCAGGTCGGTCATACAAAACTTATCAAAAGCAAAAATACCTGGTTATAGAGAAAAACTTCTTAAAACCTGATTGTTCTTAAATCCATGTTATCCAAGTGCTAAAGTAGCAGCTGACAATATTTGTTGGCATTTTTAATAATAACTGCTTGTTGTCTACTTGGCACTAGACACATATGTTTCCATCTTCATGGGATTACACGTAACCAACATCCAAGAAGGAAATGGAGGAAAGCAATTATTAATGACAATTCAAATTTTTTAATTTCTCTTGGTCCCTAACCACTGATCCATGATTCACGGGCATACTCATAAAGATTTCCATTCCATTAAAAAAGAAGACATTTTGCCTCAAGCCAGCCCTCCGGCCACTTCGACATGCTTTTCAAATGTTATGTTTCCAATACTCATCGACAGAAGTTTTAAGAATGACATAATGAAAATATAAAAATAAATGTTTGGTGAATAAAATTCAAAATCACCTAAGACACAATCAAAGATAGACCTATGAAAAACACAGGTTTAAAGGTTTTTTAACATTAATGGGGCTGGAGCAATAGCTCAGCAGGTAGGACGCTTGCCTTGCACATGGGTTTGATCCCCAGCATCCCATATGGTGCCCTGAGGGTGGATGGGTGGGAGGGTGGGTGGGTGGGTAGGTAGGTAGGTAGGTAGGTAGGTAGGTAGGTAGGTAGGTAGGTAGGTAGATAAAGGTTTTTAGCATTAGCTTTTTCCTAAGATTCTAGAAGCATCTTGGCTTTTGTTTAAAGGATTTGGTTGCAAAGAACAAAGACTCGGAGTTTCTGGAAGATGGTCAACAGGACTCTCCAAAGTTATAAGGAGGAAGAAAAAAGTCCTAAGTGTCACCAAGATATATCTCCCTCTTCTCAAGAGGAAGATCCCTGGGTCCAGCTTCTCTTGAGGGACCGACTTTCAAGTCAGTTAGAGATGGCTTTAAGGACTATTACATGGTTGAACCTCAAGTTTCTGAATCACAAGGATCTCCCACCCACAGCACCCCACTCCCAAGCAAGAAACTAGGGGCAGCCTTTGAGCATCATTCAATGTGATTTAACGAAGCAAAAAACAAATAAACAAAAGCATGTTCAGTTCAAAGAATGACACACCTAGAGATTGATGCCACAGGTAAGGTATGTGGTCAGAAAAGCCAGAGTTGGTGAAGAAACAGCCATAACTTATAGGTGAAGACTGGTTAGTCTAGTGGAACTCTCTATTTTAAGCTGAGTCACTTAAAGAGGGGTTTAGCAGGAAAGACAATATAGACATCTATGAAATGTGGGTGGACCTTAAGGCAGGCCCAGTTTTATTCTGACTTCAATTAATCCCAAGTCCCCAACTTGCTATGGACCAGGTTATTTAGTCTATTTTATTTTTAATTTATCAATTAAATTTATCATGCAGGGTTATTGAATAAAATCATAAGAATAATTTAAATAAAATCCTTAAGTTACTTTGTTGCAATGAAAACAAAGTACATGTAGTTAGTTGGGCAATTTAGTTGACCTAGAGCATCTAGAACCTATTATTTTCTTTTTGGGTCACCCCAGCAATACACAGGGGTTACTCCTGGCTCTGCAGTCAAGAATTATTCCTCAGACATCATTGGCCTGGTGAGTAGTGCTTGGGGGACCATATGGGATGTCGGAGATCAAACACAGGTTGGCCATGTGCAAGGCAAACACCCTACCTGCTGGACTATCGCTCCGGCCCTGCATCTAGAATCTTAACCAAAGACATGTCCCTTTTCACTTACGTCAGTGATAGTCTTTCTTTGGAGATATCTACCTGCAGAAGAGTTAGGCTCGAAATTCATCTTTCAAAACAAAAGTAGTTCAGTGAAAAGTGTTTTCAAATGACAGTCACTGATAAACATGCCATAAATGCTTCTGTGCATTGACATCTTCATAGAAATTTGAGCATATTGCTGTACAATATGTGAAAGTATGTAATTTCCAGCTGACCTGCCAAATTCAGATAACGAAGTATACCTGCCAAATACAGTAATGCTAATTGTGATATAAATACTACAATTTAGAGGGGAATGCCTTCACCTAGATATTCTTAGTTTATTACTGTGAAAACCACAAGTGAAGATATGCTAATACATGTTTGTGGTGCTAGACCGAAGACAAATGATAAAAAACTAAACTGTGGCTATATGATCTGATTTAAGATAATGAACTTTCTCATACCAGGTCAGATCTTCTTACAGCCTCTCCCAACCCAGAATCTAGACTGAGTCTCCTGAAATTATAAAGGAGGCTCCAGTGTTGGAGAGGAAATAAGAGTTTGACTGGGATTACTGCTCAGTTTCAGAAGTTGACGGTACAGATAAAAGTCTCTCGGGCTTGGGCCGGAGCGATAGCCCAGCAGGTAGGGTGTTTTCCTTGCATGCTGCCGGCCTCTGGGTTTGATCCCGGCATCCCATAGTTCCCCGAGCACCGCCAGGAGTAATTCCTGAGTGCAGAGCCAGGAGTAGCCCCCTGAGCATTGCCGGGTGTGACACAAAAAGGCAAAAAAAAAAAAAAAAAGGAAAAAAATGAATTAAAAAAAAATGTCTCTCGGGGTGATCAAACATTCCTGGTGCATCATATGCTATTTTGAGGCTTTATGTCATAGCATGTTCGTAAATAAAATTTCAATCAGAATCAGGCTCTCTCAGCCGTTCAGTGTATGAAGCTTCTAACTTGCTAGCTTTCATCCAAGAATCCAGTAATGGTCTTTAAGTCACGTACATTCTACAAGACTTAAGAAAAGGGCCAGAAACAACACAAACATCTACATTTTCAATCTTTATAAAAGTCTCCTCAGGCATTTTGCTCAGTCCTTCTACCTAAATAGTAGTCCTTTATGCCACGGTTTGGTAACCGAGTATATTTCTGATGACGTCAATGTTTATTATGGCTAAAAACTAAAGACCAAATTCAAAACAACCTTTTTCCTTTTTTTCTTCTCCCACCTCTAATATCAGAACACTGTCATTTCCATTGAACACGAGATAAAAACAAAAAGTCTTTTATTTAGAAAATATTTTTATGCTTTTGTTAGAGAAGATAATTGGTCACAAAAATATATTTTATAAAACACTGGATTCTCACTTATTAGGAAGAAATACTTACCTTCTGGGAGGGTAAAATGGACAGAAATGGACGTAGCAAGAGAACAATGACCCATTATTAGCCTCTCACATCAAGGCATTAGAGTATTGACAAGTAGGTGGTGAAGTCACACTTTCAGATTATACTTTCTCCCAGACCTAACACATTGAATTAATGAGGGAATTGCTGTTTCCAATAATCTTTCAGCTATGAAGTGGGTAAGGGCGATTCTATTGTGAAAAAGAATAATGATTTTTTATGCACAAATATGTTCAGGTTCATAAGTCTTAATTTTTTCAAATGTTTTCATATCTATAAACATGGCTTCCATTTTAAATCCTGCCTGCGTTTGGATAGTGACATGGAAAAAATATTGACATTACTTAAGTCAGGATTTATAATGAGAAAGGAAAGGATTACAATGTGAGAAGGGCCAGACAGGAGCTTTGAAACTGAAGACAATTCTATGGCCCCTGGACATTTTTTAGTTAAAAAGATTAGGATGAAACAGACACAAAAATCATGCCTTACTTTACAGAATGTGGCTCAATAAATCTGTCCACCAAAACTCTTGAAAAATGCAGAACAATTTTATCTGCTCATTCAGTAGCTTCTGTGATTTTTATCAAATTTTACATTACCCCCCCCCACTGAGCATTTTCATTCAAATATAAATTTTTAGCACAAATTCCTATAGAAAACATCATAAGCATGAAGGAGCAGGCTGGAAAATAAGGAAAATTTAATCTTTTTCCTTAGAGGGGAAAAATGTGAGTTATAGATATTTTGTTTTATATATATTAAATAAAATGTGTACTAATATCTATATTAAATAAACGATGTGCATGTATTTGTACTTTGGTATATCTATAGGCTATTGTACAACTTTTATATTTTAAAATTTATTTTCCACTCCTTTTTCTTATTTCAGTTCACCAATCTTAGTGATAAACCCCGTGCTACCACTGCCTCCACACCATGAAATATTTTCAACATTACTGAGAGAACAAACACATCCCAACTAATTACATCATTCTTTTCTAGCTCCTACATCCAGCCGCTGGCTCAGACACATTCAACCTGTTAACATAGGCCATGATTTATCGCAAGGTTTTGTTTGTTGTAAAGTACAACAATCCTCTGTCTGAAATGATCCTTTATCATTTTGCCTTAATCAAGTGGACTAATCAAACAGCAATCTTAGTCTGTGCTCTAAAGTGTGAAAATAAAATATCTTATTCCTACGAGAGTATAGCCCTTTCGGATGACTCTTAATGATAGAAATTTGATGAAAATTTCTCATTCGAAACACCTTAAGAACATATCTTTCACATAACTAAGAGAGTTGAGGATATTTAATGTAAAAACGATCATATGACATGTATATGTAGATTATTGTGACGAGTGTCATAAACAAGGTATCACTAAGTAAAATGATGTTGGCTTATCTGTTATCTTTCTCTGTTGTTCATATAAAAATCTTGATCTATTTCATGCTCTCTTTGATTTTGTATGTGCATATCTGTGTGTTCATGTGTCTGTATGTAAGATAAGAGATCCAGCAAAGCCGAATGGCTCCAAATGATGAAAAACCACATGATGCTTCCAAATGACCTATTTTATTACCCGAAAGTATGGTTTTCTAAAATAACGCACTACACACATTTGAAATCCTATTTGATAAGTCAATATTTTCCATTAATCTCTTAAATATTACCTCTAGGTAGTATTACCTGTGTTTCTAATTTGATCCTAAGAACTATAGCATTACATAAGCCTAGGGGCAGGCATGCGAGAAAATGCTGCCGATTCCGAGGTTCCCTCCAAAGCCTCCACCTGACAACCACATAAATGTCAGAGTATCCAGATCAACTGAAATTGTCCACATTTTATCGTGTTAAGCTATAGACATGCTAACTGTGCTTTAATATCTCCAGCCAGATCTACCTACGCATGCTTAAAAACACGCACCAGAAAATACAGCTGTTCGTCACTAGGAAATCGATGACTGCCTCCTGTCTATATAGAAAGAAAACCTTCACATCAGCACACACTAACAATGTATGAACCTGTGCTCCATCTGTATTTAAAGAAAACTACATCCATACATTTAAAGGGGGAGAGGTGGAGTAGGGGGTTATTTGGTAGATGCACCAGTCAAAATATCATAAATATTTTCTCGGTCTTTGTTCTATCCGATGTCCATTTGAAGGTATTGATAATGGTTACATCACCATATTTTGCCTACAGTTAGGTTCAAATATGCCGTTGGTCTCCCACCAAGAGTTCCTTGATCCAGTTCGACAATAAGATAAAACGTGAAATAAATGAAGGTTAACAAAGACTAGTCAAAACGAGTGTTCGCAACAACACTGCAAGGTTCTTATCACAAATACGCAATTCTGCATCTGGTTACTGAAATGGCAAGATTTGCAAATAACGACAACCCTCATGCCAGGCATTCATGCAAGTGAGGAACAGATTAAAAGAGAAGGCAAAAAAAAATATGCCTTCCAAGAGAGAAACACTCATTAGCCTCACTGGCAAATGTCTAAAGCAAACAAGGCAACTGCACAATAATTACTTAGTTACAAGTAAACCCTTTTTAGCACAGTACCTTTTTGTGTCTGCCCCTCTTCCATGTTCTCTTCCATGGCTACCTTTCTTCAGTAGAATCTGGTACACGGAATTAATCAAAAGCTCAATTAGATGTTGGAAAAACTGGTGATTTTTTTCCCTGGGAAGCTACAACAGCAGCGGCTTGAGCAAGTCCTCGGAGCTCAGGCTCCCTCGCGCTCTCGTTTGCTTGGAGACAGGCTGTCAAGAGTGATTTCATTCAAATTACTCTTCCGTGAAGATTATCAATTTTTTCTTCTCAAAGCTGCCCCATTGTGGACCCACTGTAAGCAGGTATTCAAGCAAATAGCCTGAGAATTTTGGGGGAAATTTGGTCGGGATCCCAGCAGCAGAGACACTATGATTCACCAGCCTCGCTTTGCATTTCAAATGGGGAAAAGAAATCGAGGTTTGTATTGAAATCTGGGCTTTAAATTGGAAACAGACTGCGCGCTGCGCAGATGGAGGGAGTCCTCCTAAGGCGCAGCAGACCACCAACCCCTAAATCCCCCTCTCTGCTGGCACAGTGGGAAAGCCCAGATTGCCAGCCCTGTAGCTGCAGCAATCGCTTCTCACCCAGTCAGAGACGCTGCAAAAACTGCGTTTTCTTTTTTTCTCTCCTCAGGATCTACTTAACTTGATTTAAAGGTTCTAAGAAAGGACACGATCTCACCATCTCAGGGGTTATCTGTCGAGGTTATAATGAAGAGAGGATGTGTAAACTCATCGTTTGTTGATAGAAAAAGATTTAAAGAGCATGATTTGCACAAGAATGAGCCTATAGCTTAAGCCCAAGAGAGCTATCTAGGTCACGATTTGACTTCAGTGCCATAAGACAGGAATTAAAAGAAAGAAAAACTAAGGAACAAAAAGAATTGGGCTGTCCTTCATAATTTATTGTCACGAATTCACCCCAGGAAAACAGCAGAATTTAAACGGAAGTCTCTTGAAAGAGAATTTCCCCCCCAAAAGGTCAATGATTGGGGAATGAATAGAAGGATAAAAAGGAAGGAACAAATTCTAGATAAGGAACAACTGGATAAACAATGTCTAATGGGAATCTGCAGCCTGATTTGGAATGCAAATCACAACATTGCAGTCTGGCAAGAAATTAGCATTTGTACTTCAGCATTCTGAGTGACAGGGTACAATCAAGATTCTCAATACTTCCCAAAAAGATATGGTAAGAAAATAAACAGTGTCTCTTTCAAGGGGCAGAAAGCTTCACTGAGACATAAAGGAGGAAGAAGCCCTATTATTATTCCCATCTCCACATAAGCAAGTGCCATCTCTATCAAGCAAGTGCATGCGCGCACACACACACACACACATACACACACACACACATGCGCGGCGCACACACACAGTCATAACACAACAGTCATTTCTTGGCTTTTATAAAAATTAATTTTCCATTCTAATTACCCACAGAATACTTTTCCTTCATTCTAAAGTGTTCCATCTATACTTCACATTCCTATTCTTAGTGGTTAAGTTACCTATCACACCCATGTCTCTAGTTATTGCCTAATGAGCTATTGAGAAGAAAAACAAGTCTTGTACCAAATTTCCTCTATTTCTCATAAAGGAGTCTTTAGCCTTCTCCTGTGATCAGACGTGATTTATTTTCTCTATTCAAATGAATTTAACCCAATAGTAAAGGTAATTCCAAATTGCGCAAACCTCTCTCTCTTTTGAGTATATTTCAATCTGGTTGTTCAAGAGTTTTTGAGCGAGCTGCCAACTCAGGACAGGCACTGAAAGAAGGAAACCGTAAGAGCCGGACCACAGCAGCATCCTCCACTCATCCCTGTGCTGACAGAACCTGGCATGCTGTCAAAATAGAAGGGAGCCTCACTTCTCATTTATATTCTTTCCTCATTTTCCGTGGCCAAATCATCAGTGAAAAAAAAATTAATAGCAGGAGAAAAAGTAATGCCACCTGACATTCTCGGAGTACTTTACAGTCTAGAAAACCTGTTAGCATGCATGAACTCATGTGTAAAACAGATAAGGGTAACTTATTCTTCCCTCTGCTCCCCTGGTTTTATGCTGGGAAAAACACTGAGGCAGAGAAGGGAGGGGGTGTGTCAGTTAACAATTAAGAAAGCCTTGAGGTCATTGAGGACTTGTCAACAGCCTGAAGTACACTTTCTCCTCCCTGGGTTCTTATGAACCCCTCAGTGTCTGCGTAAAACCAGCTTGAGCTCCTGATGTTTAGAGGGTCAGAAGGATAGCATGGCAGGTAGCGGCTTTCTCATGACCCAGCCTGGGTTCAATCCCTGGGATCACATTGGGTCTCCTGAACCCCCTTAGGTGTGAGCCAGCAGCAAACCCTGAGCACAGTCGGGTATGACATAAAACACAAAATAAAACAAAATAAATGCTGTTTAGAAATGATTTCTTCAGTGTTTAAGACACAGATCCAATATTAGTTTGAAAAAGAAATGTCATAGTCATTTTCCCCTCAATATTTTGACAAAGACAGAGAACTCTCTTGGCTGTTCATTTAAGTTGTAAGCCAGACATTCATTTTCATACAACTTCCTTAAAGAAACGTTAACCACCACAGGACTTGTAGTTCACTAATTAACATGGCAGTCTTTGAAGTCTTATAAGTGTACTGAGATATGAATACATATCATGACCACAGTCCTGGTCAAATTTGCTAAACATTACCTTTCTTCTTTTCATTCATTAATTTTCCAAATGTTGATTGAGTATGCTTTCATACATAGGCTACCGTCTGCTAAATCCCTGCTCTGAGGACTTAAAGTCTAATGGCATAAGACAGGTCAAAAACCTTGACAAAAGATAACTAATAAGAATTTTAAAAGTAGCAGTGAGTACTTGAGTCCACAGTAAGAATATCTAACCTATTATTGAGTTTTGATTGTTGGGATAAGTTTCTATTTTCCTTGAACTGACCTGATGTTTAAGGAAGGTGATGTTAGCCAAGGAAACTGGGGGAAGGCAATATAGGATGGGAAAAAAGGATGTTTTTTAAGCAGCTGATATTGATTACTCAAAAGTTTATAAGGGAGATGTTCTGATTTCATGCAATGGCCTAACATCTGCCATATGTGGAAACGCTCTTTTTTTTAAGGTCTTTGGAATCTATTTTTATGGGAAATGTTTACTTGGTTCCTTTTTTATCTTTATTAAATTACGGTGAGATAGTTACCAAGTTGCCCAGGACTTGGCTTCAGTTACACAATATTCTAACACCCATCCCTTCACCTGTATGTTTCACACCACCAAGAGGGAAATGAGTAAACCTCTTTTAGTTGCTACTTAATATTAAGCACCTTTATTATTCTTGTTTTTGGTTTGGGGGCCACCCGCAGCCATGTTCAGGAATTAGTCATGTTTCCGTGTTCGGAATCACTTGTGGGGTTTGGGGATCTGTCTGCAGTGCTGGGGATCGAATCTGAGTTGGCTGCTTGCAAAACAAGCACCCTACCTGCTCTGTTTTTCCAGCCCCACAATTATTAGACATCTTATCCCAAAGTATCTCGGTAGGTTTTTGCTAGAAAACCCAGATTTGAGTTTGAGTCTTGTTTCTTAGTTGACCTATTGTCAGTTACTGGAGAGGTAAAGAAATGTCTCAAGCACATGTCCTATACCTTACACTAGTGGGTCTCTCTCTCTCTCTCTCTCTCTCTCTCTCTCTCTTTCTCTCTCTCCATCTTTATACCATCGTCTCACCATCTTTCCTCCTCCTGGCTCCCTCCCCATCCCACTGGCTGGACTACTAGTCTTGAACTGTGTGAACCCATTTGTGACATTTTAGTCTATAGTCACCTCGGAATATCACAGATGACCGTATGCCCCCTGGTTAAAGAATGCTTGTCACTTGTCACTTGTCTTCCCGTTGTTCATCGATTTGCTTGAGCAGGTGCCAGTAACGACTCCATTCATTGGGAATGAGGTTCATTATTGTTATTGTTTTTGACATATCGAATACACATGGGTATTTTTGCCAGGCTCTGCCTTGGCTCTGGGTTCATCCCAGAAGGCCCAGTCTTTTCTATGTCAGACCATCAACCATCCAGGGCCCACGGAGCAGAACCCTAGGTGTAGACAAGCCTGTCTCCTGTCTGCCACCTACCTATGCAGCTGGGCATAGCAGCCACACCTGCAACACCTAAAGTCTTAAAATAGAAGATGGTAAACACTATTATCTTTATTTTTGCTTTTGTTTGGAGTCCATACTCAGTAGTGCCTAGAGCTTAATCCTGGCTCTGCACTCAGCCATCACTCCTGGTATGCTCAGGGGTCCATAATTGGACACTGGGGATCAAACCTGTATTGACTGTATGCAAGGCAAATGTCTCATCTGCTGTACTATCTCTCCAGGCAAATACAAATATTTAGCTGAGAAATAACCAGGCTCCTTGACACTAAACTATTAATTCTATATGACAACATTTTTACCATGTCTGGTACTGTTCACAAATAGTCAGTGATTTTTTTTTCACTCCTGTTAGAATAGAGTGAAACCTCCTGTGATTGCTTGGTGTAAGGTTTATGATATGTTCTCCAGCCTAAAGTTCTCCTGCTATCCATTTTTTCTAAATTATATATATTTTTTTCTTTTTTGGGAGGGCTTATATCTGGCTTTACACTCAGGAATCAATGCTGGTGAGGCTGAGGGAACCATAAATGCTGCTGGGGATCAAACCAGAGTTGACCACCCATATAGAGTACCTTATCTACTATACCATCTCCCAGCCCTTCCCCTGCTATCCTTAACTCATTTTTTATTTCTTTTTTGTAAATTTTTCTTCAGCCTAAAGCATGCTCCTTGCCACTCTCTACTCAGATCAGATGTCCAGTCTATATGCAATCAATCTCTCAAAGCAAACTGTGCTGACTAACAGAACAGACACCCTTTGGAAATGATATCAAGTATTATGACGGAGCTATTTCTCAGTTTTCATTTCACAGGTGTTCTCCCCACTGGTCTGAAAGCACACGAGGTCAAGGATTCTCTCCTATTCCTCTTTCCACAAGAAAGCACATATGTTTTGGAGAGTTGTTGAATGCATTAATGAATGCTAAGTCATACTGATGAATGAATGAATAAATGAATGAATGGAAAAAATCATGAAACCATATTTTATATCATGTTTATCAGTTTCCACACAGAATTTTAGAGTCTGAGCAATATTCATGAGAATTTGAGGAGATTCGTGTCACATTCATAACAAAAAACACCAGACCTATGAAGTTGATAACAGAATGATAAATAGATATTTCAAAAAGCAAAGGAAAAAGCAAAACTGCAACTGGAAAATCAATCACTGTGTGCTTAATTGTGTGTTGAGTTTCCTTTTGAGAGAACACTGCATCATCATAGGTACTGATTATAATTAAGAAAGAGAAATTTTAGAAGTGAGGCTCTTTTTGATTTAAAGAGAATTTCTCTTGTTTTCAATAGGAAAAATTTATAAAACTAAAAGTTCTTAAAGAATCTAAATGTTCTATATACACTTCTCTTTTTCCGAATACCAGAAAACCAGGAAAATAAAATCCTATCTTGACAATTAGGTTTCCCATAAACCATAGCAGAAATCCCACAAACTAAACCATTCTAGGGGCAGGGAAGATAGTTCAAGTGTTTCAGGCATTCTAGCCTATGAGCGGAGCTCCAACATACCTGGTTGCTAAGGGCCAAGCCCAAGCAACAAACCCCCAGAACCATATTGCTGGGAATAGCCCCTGTTACAAAAAAGAGTTCAGCAGGAGCAGAAGTACAGCGGGTAGGGAATTTGCCTTGTGTGCTGCCAGCACTGGCTTATCCCCAGCATCCCACATGGTCCCCTGAACACCTCCAGGATTCCTGGATAGAAGGGGGAGGAAGAAGAAGAGAAGAAGGAGGAGACAGTTTACAAAACTTAGCCAAGCTACTGCTTGAATTTCTTTTAAAAAGTGACTTAAATTGAGCTCACCAAAGAACCAACCCAATGGCTCAACTCCTCAAATTATTCAATATTACCAAATGTAGGTTGGGTATACAGAAACCATTTGTCAGTGAGAGCAAAGTATTATGGGTGCAAGCATTATAATAATGACTAACATTAGCTACATAATAGTGATAAGAAGCTAGTGTGGATGATGTTCTGAAGCACTTAAAGTATCTATCTCAGATAATCTTGGTAACTTTTCTATCAGATCACTTGATCACTTGATATCCTGTTATTCATTGATTTGCTCAAACGGGAGCTAGTAACATTTCCATTTGACCCTATCACATGCCAGTATGTTTTATTATTCCACTCATAGATTCCACTCATAGATCCCCAAAAGGTTGAATTCCTTATGAAAGGAATGGAGTACTCTAGCTAGGATTCAAATTGAGGCACTGCAATTCTCATGACTGTTCTTCAGTAGAATTCCTTTATATATCTTGTCCACATGTTCAAAAGTAATAGACCTGTAGGTCTGTTTTATTTCAGCATAAATATTTATATCCATTCACAAAATGCCTCTTATCATATGCCAAGGATGTTACCAGTTGTTGGGGATCACAAATCAATGGAATGACTTTGCTCTTCAAAGAACTTAGAATCTACATTAAAAGCAATAGCAGTCCTCATCCAGACAGCAGTAATCTTGGAAGAAGTGCATGTCACAGTGAAACTGCCACAGAACAAATAAGTACAAAGAGTTGCTTTTATTCATTGAATATGTTTTGATATATTTATTATATAAATTAACAGCTATAGCTTTTCACAGTATAGTAGCCGATTAGGTTTGTCTGAGGTGCAATTATTGATAATTGAAAACTTTTCCCATTACCCTGTCTGATGACTTGAATTACAGTCAGCAATGGCAATTTTTGTCTATCTCTATGGAGACTTTTTATTCAGCCTCCATAGAGATATCTATGGAGATATCTATCACCATAAAGTGGTTTAAAAAACTATCACCATAAAGTGTTTAACAGAAGTAAGGAAAATTTACTTAATAGACAAATTTCTTATCTAAAAACACCACTTCAGCACCAGAGTTTAGCAACAGTGACATAATAGTTATTGCTTTTCTTTTTTGCTATTTTTCAGACTCATTAAAAGACCTAAGAAAGAATTTTATAAATAAATACATGACATATAAAATTTTCATAAAGAGACTGTGCCTCCTTACAAATTAATAGCATTCCTCTCTACAAGTTTCCCCAGCCTTCCCACTTACTAACTTAACCAATACCACATTAATATAAACGGTGTTATCATTTCTTTATGCTCTTCCTTCAATGTATACATTTTATGTATATGTACACACTATACAAATGCATAATGTAAATATTATATTGCAGGTTTTTTTTATATGTCACTATGATAGATATCCACAATATTTTTCATAATTTTAATTATATGATAAAATTTGATCTATTGATGAATTTTGTTGCAATATTCAATTACTAAATAATTGCATAAATATTGCAATGGATAGCATATCTATGTCTCCATGTGCAGATAAGTAAATGTTCCACTTGGAAATATGTATATATATATACATTAAATAAAGACTTCTAGAAATTTTGTTTAGTATGAAATAAATTGTTTTATTATAATTCTTGTTATTTTTATGAAAGCAATTAAAATACTTCACAAGGAGCTATCTAAGATCCATTGGTGCTATATATATGGGATTAGAAAATAAAGAACTTAACAGTGTATTCAGATTACAGGGGAAAGTAACTGAGTAGTAATTCAGCATATGTATATTAAGTATGGAATGCTTAAAAACTTGAAATATAGTGTTCATATTTAGATATAGTTATAATATATACATGTATGTAAATATATATATATATATACACATACATATTTCCTAATGTGGAATTCTTGGATGACAGAGTTTAAGCATAGTCAGCAATATATTTCTATAAAGCTTTTCAAAATGCTGGTGCAAATTTAAATTCCCATGGGAACCGTGTGAGGATTTATCTAGCCTACATCTTCAACCATAATCGGAAATGTTTATATATTACTCCCCAAATTGTATATATCTGTATTAATCTATATAAAACCTCGAGTTTTCAGAAATGTTTTGATGCTTATTGACCATTTGATTTTCTCCTTTGTGAATTAATAATCATTGTTCAATTCCCCTTCTTTACTCTGTAGATGGTACTTTTAAGTTCTGAATGCTAATCCCTTAACAGGCAAGTGTATTACAAGTTATGCATTACAGTATAGCTATGTTTTCTTTCTTTGTGTTTGCTTTATTATGTGGAAATATTAACACAACTCCTAATCTTGGTTCTACTTTTTGTTTATTTTTTGGGCACACCCAGCTGTTCTCAGGGTTTACTCCTGGTTCCGTTCTATCCTCAGAAATCACTCCTGGCAATGATAGAGGGACCATCTGGGGTGTCAGAGACCTACCCCAGTCAGCTGGGTGCAAACCACGAGCCTGATCAGCTGTACTACCACCCCAGCCCCTGTTTTCCTTGGTGACTCATGTATTTTATCTATAAAATTATAGACCATAGACAGTTTCCATCTTTGCACTCATTTTATTTCAAAGATTTAATGTGCTGCTTGAGAACTGGGATTATTGCTCTCCAGGGATTATTTTTTTATGGATAGAATAATAAATAAGTCTAGTTTATCTATTTTTCTGCTAAGACAATATTATAGTATTAACTTATTAAATAATACATCATCTGCAAACAGCTCACTATGCCACCTTAGCTATAGGTTATGTTCTAATACGAAAGAAAGATTTTCCAAATTCTTTACTCTGTGTCTTGAATGGCTAATAAATCAAATTTGGTGTCAATAATGCATTTTCTGGATACGCTTTAGTTTTATACTGTCTTTATATTTAGAAGAGTAGGTCCTCAGTCTCAGGATTTTTCTTAGTATAATCTTAACCATATTTGCTCATATATATATTTATATATATCATCTATGTATATCGATCATCTATATACAATCAGCTTTCAAATACCTTAGTGAAATAAAAATTGCCATTGCTGAAATTAAATTAACTTCCCTAAATTTAGTGAGAGACCATTATCATTCTCACAAAACTGAATTGGCTTCCCCATGCACATGAGATTTCTGTCCATTCATTCAAGATATGCACATATATTTCAAGATGATATTATGATATTATCCTTGAGATACAGCTAGTGTTGTTGTTGTTGGATATATTTATAAGTGCTTTGGCTTTTTTGCAAACATAAAT
>JAJIBD010011289.1:0-47543 GCA_021461705.1 Cryptotis parvus
GAGACACATGTTCAACAGAGAACACCAGAGAGGGGAAAAGTGGAGGAAAGAAAGAGACAGATATGTACTCAAGATATAACGCCGGCTTGAAAAAGCACGCATGCTTAAAGGAAACATTTTAAAGAAGCCAAATTAACAGTATGCAGGCAGACCTTCAGAGTCCTTGAGGTTACATATCCACTCACACTAAATGTTATGAAACTCTTTACTGACATATTTAAGGGCAGGGGGCAAAATGACCTTTATTTTACTAAGTTATGGTGACATCTTTATAAAGCAAGTAAGAGGGCATACAATAGGACCTGGGAGATACTACAGGGGGTTAGTGTGCGCACCTTATACCATGGGCCTGGATTAAACGCACAGCATCACATGAACTTATTTATATATATTTATAGTTTATATACTTTATACATTTCACTGTATCACTGTCTTCCCATTGTTCATCGATTTGCTCGAGCGGGCACTAGTAACATCTCCATAAGTCCTGTCACAAGCAAGTATAAGCCAAGGGCATCTACTTGCTCCAGGGACAGGAAGAGCCCCAAACCATTCTTCAGATCATGGAACTGAGGTCCATAATTGCTACTAGAGTTTGGCATAACAAGTAAATAAAACATGGGTAGCTTGCCAGGCTCTGCCGTGTAAGTGGTACTGTCTCAGTAGAAGACTTCTCAGTAGAAGCATCAGTAAATGCTCTTAGGCTTATGGTGTCCAATATTTAGTTGCATCAACTAGATTATCAACAAAAGCTGCGTGCCTCAGTATAATGGATGCAATGTATTAGACATGGGCCCGAGAACTGATGACTGGATAAAGAAACTGTGGTACATCTACACAACGGAATATTATGCAGCTAGGAAAAACTAAATTATGAAATTTGCCTATAAATGGATGGACATGGAAAGGATCATGCTAGTGTAATTAGCCAGAGGGAAAAGGAAAAATATAGAATGACTGCATTTATTTGTGGGATATAAAAAGATAGCATGACACTGGTACAGCTATATAAGAAGAAAACAGCCAACCCCATAACAAAATGGGGAGAAGAGATGAACAAAAACTTTGACAAGGAAGAAATTCGAATGGCCAAAAGGCATATGAAAAAAATGTTCATTCATCATCACTAATCATCAGAAAGATGCAAATCAAAACAACAATGAGATATCACCTCACACCACAGAGACTAGCCCATATTCAAAAGGGTAAGAGCAACAAGTGCTGGCGTGGATGTGGGGAAAAGGGGACTCTCATACATTGTTGGTGGGAATGTCGACTTGTACAACCTTTCTGGAAAACAATATGGACATTCCTCCAAAGACTAGAAATTGAGCTCCCTTTTGACCCAGCCATACCACTCCTGGGAATATACCCTGGGAAGCCAAAAACACACAGTGGAAACACAATCTGCACTTTTATTTTCATAGCAGCACTATTCACAATAGCCAGAGCCTGGAAACAACCAGTATGCCCGAGAATTGATGACTGGATAAAAGAAGCTTTGGTACATCTACACAATGGCATACTATGCAGCTGTTAGGGAAAAATGAAGTTATGAAATTTGCCTATAAATGGATGGACATAGAAAGGATCATGTTGAGTGAAATTATTCAGAAGGAAAGAGAGAGATATGGAATGACTGCATTTATTTGCATGACATAAGTATATCAGGTGGTCTTACCAAAAGTGGAAATTACCGCAAATGTGAGGGAGTCAGAGGTTAGGTAAGACAGAGAAGGGAACATGTGTGAATAAATGTCTAAAGGGCTGATACCAACATAGAACTGAGCATTAAATACAGGCAAAAAAATGCACATGATGGCTTCCAAGTGTATGTAGTGCAACCCACAATGTGTAGGAGAAGGAAGGGAGAGAGAGGGAGAGAGAAAAGAGATAAAGAACCTGCCATTTAGGCAGGCTATGGGAGAGGGGAGGGAATTGGGGTAATATAATTTATATATACAATTATATATATATAAAACCTCCCAAGCATCAATGTGTCACCCTGGAGGCTCCCCGGTATTGCCTGGTGTGTTCTTCAGTATCACTGAGCCTCACACTGAACTAGGAGTAGGCCCAAGAACAGTCATCAGGAACCCCCAATAAAAGGGTGCCTGTCACCAGGGAGGAATTCCTGAGCGAAGAGCCAGGAGTAACCCCTGAGCATCACCGGGTATGACCCAAAAAGAAAAAAAAAAAGAAGCCTGAAATAAACAATCGGAAAACTATTTTCAAATGGATCTTGCTTTTAATCTTCAATGATGTTTTATAGTATGAAGCAATTTACATTTTATGTTTTTAATTAGGCCCATCATTACAAGGGCCAACATTGCATAGAGTTTATTAGTTATAATAATCTGCGCTTATCACCACATGATTAACATTTTAACTGTATTTTTGGATTTGTAGCAACACCCTGCTGTGCTCAAGGCTTAATCCAAACTGCTCAGAGATCACACCTGGAGGTGCTAGGGATGAAACACAGGTTGCCAGCAAGGCAAGTACCTCACCTGCTGCACTATCTCTTCCTCTCCAGAACTAATGCCTTAGTGCACTCGAATTTCTGAGCTTATGGAAACCTTTTCTATTAGGCCTTATTAGGTTAACATCTGCGCTTACCACTGGTGGCTGACACTTGGATTTGCCTTAGCACAAACTACAGCACATTAACTTTCAAAAGACTGGCAGATAAAGGAAAGTTCACCAAAAGCAGCCCACTTAAGTATGAGCAATATCCAAAGAATGGAAAATTGGGATTCCAGCACTATGCAAGGAAAATTCTTCCAGCAAAGATGGTATGCTTTTTTAGAAGGGGGGTGGGGGTTAACTTTCTCCCCAACTTCAATTAGACAACTTTCTTGGTTTCACTCACATAAGGGGGAAATAGTATACTTTACGAATAGTAGGTACTAAAAAAAGAAACCTTTACACCACCCTTACAATTTAAATAATTCAATAAACTAAGGCATTTGCTAAAAGGTCTTTCCCCACAGAAAATCAGCAGCACGAATTTTCTTAGTTAAGACCTTAATTCAAAATCGGTTTTCAAGCAAAGATTCCTCCGAACTAATTTGTTAATGGTGCCACAATTTTTAATTTACAAGCGGTTTAAAGGGTGTTCCTGTTGAAAGAATCAAAGGACTGGGCGCATATGCACCTTGTGTTCCCTGCGCTCCCTCTCCCTTCGTCTCATCTACTGCCCTTTGGTCTGACACTTCCATTTTCTCCTTTCATGCTCCGCTATGCCCACCAAACGGCAAAACCCTGGGCGTTACCGATCACATCTGTAAGGCTAACTTATTCTAGGGGTTTCCGAGTAGAAACGGGAGGAAGACTCCGCAGGCGCCGTTCCAACAGTACCTATTGGGATTTAAAGGCAAGTGCGCGGAAAAAGGCGTCGATTTCCCCCCCTTCATTTTGTATCTAACGGCGCTGCCGTACCCAGACGCAGATGTTGACCAAGAACGAGATTTCCAAAATGGCTTTGCTCTTTCAAGCTGGCATGGGTCTATAAATTGAAATTTATTTCTACTGCAACCTCTTATCCCAATTACTCCCCCCGGCAGATGGCCGAACCAAACCGAGTGCAGACAGCTAATTGAATCGGCGAAATTCAGTTACAAAATAAAAATAAAGCCTCGCATAACCACTGGACAGATGTTAAAAGCCGCGTGAAAAAGAAAAGCCCTCAAACAAACAAAAAAAACCCTCCAAGAAGCAAGCCGGGGGCGGGGGCCGGCCGGAATCGCGCCCCTCCCGCCGCGGCCACGCCTCCCACCCGCGGCCCGCGCTCACACCTCCCCGCCCAGCCCCGCCCCGGCCCCGCCCGACGTGAGGCGCGGGGAGCCCTGCCGGGGGGGGGGGGGGCCTGCGCCGGCCCCTCCCCGCCGGCGGCGGCGACGGCCTCGGCGCGGGCCTCCCAGCCCGTATTCCACTCACTTTGTTCTCCGCCTTTGTCCTGGTCCACACCAGCAGGTGGAGCCGCAGTTAAAGTTTCCGAGTCCATTCCCGAGCGGGAGCCCATCTTGCTCGCCGCCGAGGACCTCACTGGAGGAGGAGGGTCAGAGCTCGGGTGCAGCCAATCGCGGGCAACGCTGCTAGTTATCAGAGCAGAATGGGCTGTAGTTTAGTGAAATAGGAAAGCTGCAAAAACACTGTGGAGTGTTCCCGTGTAAATAAAAAGAGGGGGGAAAAAAAAAAAGTTTCTCAAGTCGCCGCTGCACGACGTCGGGCCGGCGCCGGCGCGGGGGGTCTGCGCTTTCCCGAGCGGCCGCGCGCTGGACTTTATTGTGCCGCAACAAGCCCTCGGTCCCATTGTTTGTGTGTATTTTTTCCCCCTTCAAAATATGGCAAAGGTTCAGGTGAACAATGTAGTGGTGCTGGATAACCCTTCTCCTTTCTACAACCCGTTCCAGTTCGAGATCACCTTCGAGTGCATCGAGGACCTGTCTGAAGGTGAGTGGAGCGGCCGCCGGGCTGTCAGTTGCGGGCTGCAGACGTTGAAAGTTTCCCGGGCCCGGCCTCGTGCGGGCGGCGGCGGGCGGCCGGGGCTCGGCGCCGAGCGGGCTGCGGGCTCGGGCGCTGCGGAGGGAAACTTGAAGTTGATGGACGACCGCGCCGAGGCGCGCGCGCCGTTCGGCCGCAGCCGGGGCCGCCTGCCGCGGCTCAACTTGCGAGGAACTTGTGCGAGCGGAGGTAGCCATGTTGTCAGCTTTGTGTGGCGGGCGGGCGGTGCGGGGGACCCGCCACTCCGGCCCCGCGGCGCCCACGGCCTCCGGGGAGCGGGCGGGGATCGTCGGGCAGGCACAGGAGGGTGTGTGGCCGGCGCCGGCCGCCGAGCCTTGGAGCCATCTTCCCGGGAGTAGAGAATCGGGCCACCGACCCCGGCGTCACGGCGCCTCCTCTCCGCGGGTGACGAGCACGGCGCCCCCGCCTGCCCACCTTCTTGCCTGCCGCCCGAGCGCCCGGCCAGACCCGTTTCCCAGCAGACGCTGGAGTTGCCGTACTCGGGGCGGCCGTGCCCAGCCGCCGAGGGGAAGTGAGCGAGGCAGCCTCGCGCGGATTTCGGCCGCCTCCGACCAACCAGCGGCGGAGGCGGGCGCAGTCCCGGGCCCGCGGGTCTGCCCGGCCGGCGCCTGCGATGCTCCGGGCCCCGGGGATGCTGAGCGCAGGCTCGCCCCGACCGGGCGCAGCGGCGCCTCCTTTTCCTTAGTGACCGACGCGTTCTCCCCTCTCCCCTCAGGAAGAGAAATATTGCCAAGCTGGGAAGTTAACGTTTAACCCAGCAGCAGAAATAAGTACAATTCGTAAATAATTGCCAGGACTTTAATCCCTGGCTTCTGAGCAGCCCGAAAGAAGACTTCCAGAACGCATATGAAATGGAACTTAAATAACTTCACATCCAAACACCCTGCACAGAAAGCCAGAAGTGGGCTAGGAAAGGAAAGGTAGTCCCCATGGCAATGCGAGCAGTTTCACTATTTTTGCCATGCTTGTGAGGGTCTCAAAGAGAAATATTTTTGAGGATGTGCATTAGAAATACCTGGAAAGCTGAAACCTCCTAACCTTTTTGGTTTTCTTATATTTTATTAAAACGATCCACTGATGGTTATTTCCAAAATTTGAGGGGAAAGTTAATTTTCATCAAGGGTAATTTTACAATTCCGTGACCTTACAAGTACTTTTAACCAAATGCATTTAAATTATCCTACTCATGACGGGTAGTCATCACTTAATTTCAAATCTCTCAAAATCTATTTTATATTCAACCATAAATTTATAATTTGTAGCACGCTTTTAAATTATAAAAGCAATTTGCTTCCTGCATAAACTTATAAAAAGTTGTACAGACTAAAAGTAACCAGCCTCTATTTCCCCTCCTAATCTTTTGTGCTCTTTCCTGGTGTTTAAACACATATCAAAGTATATATGCAATATGCACCTATGTTGCATATTGTATACATTTTAACAAAATTATTCATTAAACGGATTTATAAGTAGGTCTTTACAAATAAAAAGGGAGTTATTACGTTAATGTTAAAGCTATTTATCTAAATATAAAATTTTAAGACAACAGTTTTTTTCCATTGTATTAACTGTAAGCTTTTTACCTACATGGCCCTTTTTCCCAACTCACTGTAATTTCTCCATTTTCATCACCCATTACATATGAAACAGGGGCAAATGCAAGATAAGTCATTTATCAATTCATTCTACGTTAGATTAGTGTTTTAGGCGTTCTTCAAATTACACATATATCTTAACATCTTCCATTTTAGGAACCAATTGCTGTCAATAAGGCTTTGAAATTGGTTGGTTGAAACCCGCCATTTTTGGAAGCAGGATGTTCCAATTTTAACTGAGATCTGTCAGAACCCAACAGATTCGTCAGAATTTTCACTGTACCAATGTCAAATACATAGTTATTACTTGTGCTCCTCACTTCCTAGGGCACCTATGCTAGACATTTATTTAGTATTTTTAAGAAAAAGTTTAAGCTGAGTCATACTGAGCTGCAAAGGAATCTTTGAATCAAAAGGTGCCATGTTTGTGTACTCCACCTAGAGGCTTACTTTAGCAAAGGCCTTTGTATAGGTTCCATACTGTCATTCTTGAAATCTGTTCATTGAAATTAAATTTGTATTTAAATTCTAATCCCAGAGATTATTTTTTACGCATTATCTTTTCAGCAGAGCCCCATTTTCATTTTCCTTTAAAAGTTGCCCGAAGCTTTGCTTAAGAGTTTTTGAGTATTTGCTGTTAATTGAGCGTTTTATAGTAGAAGACTTCTTTCAGTGATAGGACAGCAATCCTGATTTCAGACATTCCTGGAGCTGTTTGACCTAATGGGTACCAAACTCGATTCTGTTTCTCTATTGAATGGAGCCATTTTAAAAAAGTTCATCAACATCAGTAATCGCAGCTCACGTCACTTGCATATTTAGCGTGTATGAGAATGCACATTCATCACGCTTTCAAACTTGAGTCTTGATCTAATTCTCAGGACTACACGCTATGCACCACAGGTCTTCCCAATTAGGGTAATTAAACTTTTTCTTTAGTGACTGCTCACTCCCGTTACAAAAGTGGATGTTTCTAGGCCAAGAATACCGTGATTAAATGAAAGAATTAGTGGACTTTTAAAATAAATGAATAGACTCTACTGAAAACTTGGATAAAGCAACTGATGCTCTCCTTTCCACTTTTTAATGCAGGGTGCAATGGAATGAAATCTGATTTTAAAACAAGAAGATGCTAATTTATAAATAAGTACTGAGCATCTTACACTTGTAACCACTGTAAGCATTCACATCATGAAAAAATAACAGGTGATCAGTGAGTTCCCACCTGTGTTCCTTAGGGCTAAATTATCTCCCCCTGGCCTCAGATTATTCAACACCCCTATCCATCTCCCAATTAAGTTTCTTTATTCAGCCATTTATTTCCGAGCTAAAAGGGAAGTATTTGTTTAATTAATGTTTTTGGGAAAGAGACAGTTTGCTATCTGATTCTTTGATTTACAGGGTTAGGGTAACCCTAACCCTACTTAGAAATTCCCAAATTTATTTGGCCTACAGCCCCATTAAAAAAGAAAATTTACGAGCACAATTGCACCCCCTCCTCCACCTTTGAGTGCCTCCTGATCATGCACTTTGGGAAAGGCCTCTCACACAGCTTTGTCTGCATAATCTAATCCATGCCATAAAGCTCAGGCAGGTGTGAAGTATTAAAACCAAAGCCCAGCCCATTGGTATTTTATACAAGTTGATTCACAAATCATTGTTCTTTTCAGACCACCAGTGCCAGTTTCATTTATACCAATTAGGAATCCAAGAACATTAGTGGTTACAGATTCATTAGGTGTGGTCAAAATATTTCAGAAATGTCCAGCGTGATGATTTACTAGTTTTCTCATCTGGTCGATTTAGTAACTTTAACATCCTTTTGAAACATTTTCACTTGATTGGCTTTAGAGTTATCTACCTTACTGGCCCCTAGTTTTTAACCCTACAGTTTTTTTTTTTTTTTTTTTTTGCTTTTCTTCATGGCCATACTGCTTGGGATTAGTCTTGACTCTGTGCTCAGGATCACTCCTAGCAGAGAATGTATCAGTGGGGGGATTGTGCCTAAGCTCGATGCATGCGGGACAAATATCAGCTGTTCTAGCTCTCTTGCCCTCTTAAGGTACTTTCATTTCTCTTTATACCTTTAACTTTGGAGCACCCAATCTTGCTCCCTAGTCATCCTTGAGATTCCAGATTGACAGGTTCCAGATTTTTAATGCACATAATATCTTCAGTAAGATAACATCACCAGTATAACATGTGAAACTAGCTGCTTCCCTTCTCTACCTACTCCACAAAAATATTAAGGCCCTTATTACATCTTTGATATCTGTCCATTTTTAACTGTGTTTCACCATTATAACTATACTTGACCCAAGCCACCATAATTTCTTGCCTTCATTGTTGAAAAATTTTTCCTGTGACCTCTACCAATCTGTACACCGAACACAGAAGCCAAGAAAGATTCTTTCAAAATGAAAGCGAGATGTTACCCTAATTCTACTGAAACTCCTCCAGTAGCTTTCCCTGCTACGGAGTGCAAATCAAGACTGATGGCTTTCAAAACCATCAATTGATCATTCCTCGCCTCTAGTCTGTGCCTGGCTCATTCTTCTATACCAGACCTGGCTCCTTTCTTCTTGAGTATGCCAAGCATACAGTATTGCAGTGTTTTGCAGTCCT
The DNA here is from genome assembly GCA_021461705.1 of Cryptotis parvus. Classification (NCBI taxonomy): domain Eukaryota; kingdom Metazoa; phylum Chordata; class Mammalia; order Eulipotyphla; family Soricidae; genus Cryptotis; species Cryptotis parvus. Next base: position 8,748 of record JAJIBD010011289.1, read on the forward strand.
TTTCCATCTGTGGCCCCCATCCAGTTCTGTTTCTTTCTGCGGGAGTGAGGTTTGGTGGCCCTTCTTCCCTGTGTAACTATTCTCTGGCTCCCTAGTCCTAAACCTTGGCTCCTCATTTTACATAATTTGTGTGGCCCCCTTGAAATATCCTGGGGCATTATATGGTAACCAAGTGGTCCTAGTTAAGAAACATCCCCCTTTAATTAGATGGTGCAAAGCAGGGCTTCCCTTTTTCATGAAATCGTTGCAGGACCCAGGCACATACATAGGTATAAGAAACAGGTGTATACAAATCAAGCATATACTGATATCAAGTCATAAAAAGTCATTTAAACAAAGATTTTAAAAAGTGACCCACAGTTTACAAAGTCACAATAGAGGGGCTGAAGTGGTAGTGCAGGGATTAAATGCCTTGAATCTAGCTGACCCTGCGTGATCCTTGGCACAATGGTCCCATGAGCACTCCCAGGTGCAGTTCTGGAAGCTCTCGAGCCTTGTCAGGGGAGCCCACATAATCCCAACACTGCAGCTCTGGGCACTTGCTTTGAACTGCCAACCCATACATGATGAGAAAGGCTCCCTTCAACAAAGGTCGGGTATAAAGACCTGCGTTTCGTTTCCTCTTCCTAACTTGAAGAAAATAGGAGGAGCTGGAGAGGTAGTAGTGGGCAGGGTCCTTGCCATGCATCCTGCTGACTCAGGTTCTATCCCAGCATCACACAAAGTGCTCTGAACCCTCCAGGAGTGATTCTTGAGTGCAGAGCCCTAAGCATCACCAGTGTGGCCCGAAACCAAAATAAAATAACAAAAGTGAAAAATAACGTGGGGAAAAAAACCCTCTGTATCAGGCGGTGATCCAGATCCCCTGTGGGGCCGGAGCCACAGTGCAGGTAGGTCTTTTGCCTTGCCTGCGGCTCACCCGGGTATTAATCACTGGAATCCTATATCCCAAGCACCACCAGGAATAATTCCTGAGTGCAGAGCCAGGAGTAACCCCTAAGTATCACCAGTTGTGACCCCAAAATTAAAAAATAAATCCCCTTTTCAATGAATTATTTTTCTACTTTGGCATTCTTAAGTGGATCTATGCAGTATTTTGGGGGAAGACGCTTCTACAGTGTTTCAGTAGGTTGTGAGAGATGACATACAAAAAAGGAAGAATTCCATGGCAAATAAAAGGGTGAAGTTATAGATTAATATTACAAGTACTTTTTTTTTCTTTTGGGGTCATACTCAACAATGCTCAGGGATTACTACTGGCTTTGCACTCAGGAATTAATCTTGGCAATGCTGGGGGACCATATGGGATCCCAGGGATCAAACCCAGGTCCGGCCACATGTAAGGCAAATGCCCTACCCACTGAACTATCTCTCCAGCCTGTTACTGGTATTCCCTTTCTTTCTTTTCTTTCCTTCCTTCCTTCCTTCCTTCCTTCCTTCCTTCCTTCCTTCCTTCCTTCCTTCCTTCCTTCCTTCCTTCCTTCCTCCCTTCCTTCCTCCCTCCCTCCCTCCCTCTCTTTCTCTCTTTCTTCTCTCTCTCTCTTTCTCTCTTTCTCTCTCTCTCTTTCTCTTTCTCTCTTTCTCTCTCTCTTTGTTTCTTTCTCTCTCTCTTTTTCTCTTTCTTTCTTTCTCTCTCTCTTTCTCTCTCTCTCTCTCTCTCTCTCTCTTTCTTTCTTTCTTTCTTTCTTTCTTTGTCACACCCAGCAATGCTCAGGGCTTACTCCTGGCTCTTGGCTCAGAAATTACTCCTGGCAGTTCCCGAGCCCATATGGGATGCTGGGGATCAACCTGGGTCGGCCGCGTGCAAGGCAAATGCCCTCCCGGCTGGACTATCACTCGGCTCATTCCTCGTATTCTTTACTGAGTATATTTCAGATCACTTGCTCCACTAGTGTCTTATGAATCCAACAACTGAGCCTGTTACATTTCTCATGTATTTGATCATGTTTTATAAAGCAGTACTGCTTTATAAAACAATTTTGAGAAACAGTATGAATTTGATAAGGCATAGTTCGATTCCTTTTTTGGATTTTTTTGCTATGAAAAGTCACCTTTAGCAGCTCATAAACGATTAAGTGACCATGAAGAGTCTGATGCTATTGCTAAATATGAAATACTGTTTTTGGATTTTAACCCTAGACTTGGAATGGAAAATTATCTATGTGGGCTCTGCAGAAAGTGAAGAATATGATCAAGTTTTAGACTCTGTCTTAGTGGGTCCTGTACCTCGCGGGAAGACATATGTTTGTATTTCAGGTAAGATTATTTCTGCTAAATATTTATGCCAAGTTTGTTTTATTTTTAAATGATCTTTTCACATTAGTTTTTTTTTTTTTAATTAAGTCACTGATTTGCCAGGTTACTCATACTTGAGTTTCAGATGTACCACATTCCTACACCAGGACCACTAGCAACGTCTCCAGGTTCCCTCCGCATCCTACCAGTATGTTTTAAAACAAACTGATCTCTATAGTTGTTTTGTTTTCCTATTCTTTGGGGGTTAATTCTTTCTTCTTCTGTTGCACTTACTGTGTGAGTCTATGATATTTCAGGACATATCTGTATAAAGATATGCCACCTATTGGTTTTGTGTGCTGAGAGATATATTGCTGATATATTAATGTGATCGTTGTTACTTTGTGTGATCTTTATTACTTCAAGGTTTTCACAACGTAATGTGGACAACTCGATGTCATGGTAAACCTGGGTGGTTAATTTTACATTCTTCCTATGAATAGCCCCCTGGAGTCAAGACTTTTAAGATAACTGCTTTGCAATCGAGAGCACACATAATTGGTATAGTTAGTAGTATTCATCTTCGATTTACTTTTAGCAAGTGATAGTGATTATTAAAAATCGATTTCCTTCTAATCATTATTCAGTGAGATAGGTTAACAGCTAGTTTATCAATTAGAGATCTGTGAGAACATGGCTCATCAGAATTAAAGCCTAGTAGTTTACTAAAGCATGTAAACTAATGAATTTTTTTCAGTTGGTTGTGGGGGTTGGGGCCACAGCTGGGTGGTGCTCGGGCTACTCCCAGCTCTGTGCTGGGTAGCGGGGGTCACTCTTGGTGGTGCTCAGGGATGGTGCTCCGGGAACCATGTAGTATCACCACATGTGGCCTAAACCCAGTCAGAAATGACCCCTGAGTGCACAGTAAGTCCTGAGCATAGCGGAGTGTGGCCCCCACCCCAAAACAAAAATAAGTTCTTTTTATATAAAATTTTTTATAAAACTATCCAATTACTTCACATTGATATATGACTAAAATATTTATATTAGTCTAAATAATAGAAGTTTTTAAAACAAAAATTGTTACTTATATTCCAAGTAATTCTGCCTCAAAGAAAGTTCCATCAATTAAGTAAAACCACTGAAAAAACTTCAACCAGAAAAATATTCTTTCCTATCTTTGGCCTTCATATCTTTCTTCATAGCTGATGTTCAGATAATACCAAGTAGATATGGGCTAAGAATTGCTTAAAATATGGTGTCTTCAGAGATGTTACCTTTTTCTCTCCTATAAAATTTAGAATGTTGTTCCCAATCCAGTTTGATCACATGGCATTACTCAGTCAGGAGTGACCCCGATCACCACCAAGTGAGTGGTGACCAAGATTCTTCTTGATTTTAGGCCACAAAAATCAAGAAGAATCTTGGTCTCTTAGCTGAAATGTTTTAACTTAAAAACAATAAATAGAAAAAAAAAAACAATGAATAGGAGCTGGAGTGATATAGCACAGCAGGTAAGGCATTTGCCTTGAATGAAGGTTCAATCCCTGGTATCCCATATGATCCCCTAAGCCCCGCTAGAGTGATCCCCTAAGCACCACTGGGTGTGACCTCAAAATAAAAATAAAACCCTAATAATTCATTAAATCTAACCAGATGCTTAAGCTCAGATGTATTAACTCAAGGGCTCAAGCATACTGGAAGCAGTTAACCTGAATTACGTGAATTAAACCTTGGTAAAGGATATGGAATTCGGCGTGTGTATAGTGGGAAGCACTGACACAGCAGCTCTGGTTCGAATCCCATCCGCTGGTTATTGGCCTTTCACGACACGGGAACTTAGGACTTACTATAGTCATCAGTAAAATGTGGATAATGTCCTGTCTCATGAGAGTGTTAAGAGGATTAAGTGAGAAATAAAGCAGTTAAGTGATTGACAAATAATGCTCTATTTCATAATTAGAACTAAGTGTTTAATTCTCTTTGCTTCTTGAAATAAAGGAACAGATTTGCTTACCCACAAGTCTGTGAAACTTGATTTGTTGTGTAATGATACACGTTTTTTGTGCAACTGGTTAAAAACTTGCAAATCTATGTTTATGATAAGAACATTAGTGTTTAAGAAAAATGTTTATAAAAAATCTTTCTAGTGATTTCCCAATTTTAATTGGAATCAGAGCATGGTCAAGCAAAAATATTTGGGAAAGCTTTTTTTTTTTCTTTTTGGGTCACACCCAGCAATGCTCAGGGGTTACTCCTGGCTCTGCACTCAGGAATTACTCTTGGTAGTGCTCAGGGGACCATATGGGATGCCGGGATTGAACTGTGTGCAAGGCTGTGTGCGAGGCAAATGCCTTACCCTCTGTACTATATGCTCTGGCCCCCAAGGGAAAAGTCTTAGAACACCAGTTTACCTAGAACCAGTTTGATGACAAGAGGTAAAGCATTATGGGAGAAATTTCCCATAAATGGGAATTTAGATAAGAGAATTAGATGCATTTTAGTATTTAAACTCCAAGTAATGGGAATTTTGAATATTCTGAAAAGTAAACTAAACCCTTCTAGGGAAGGGGGCAAAGGACCTGCTGATCAACGGCATATTTTCCAGGACAGCCCTCAGTTCCCATTCTGCAATTTCTCCAAAGAAATCAGAACCCCTCCAGGGCAGAAATGAATTATGAATGGGTTTCAAAATACTAAGTATATGCCTAGTGTTGTAACAGACAAGAGGTTATAGAGATGAATTGATGGGACCCAGGATAAAGTTTTCCCTACTGGAAAAACTGAAGGACAAACATTTAAATAACTGGGCATCCATTAGTAGAGAATTTACGTCAAGTGATGCATATATGAGTGTGCCATTAACCCCACTTTTGATTTAGAAAGGGCGTTACTGAAAAGGATACACTAGATGAAAGCTTCGAGATGAATGTTTCAGAAAGTTAAGAATGGACCCAGCGACCGGAGCGTAGTCTAGTGTGTAGGGCGTTTGCCTTCCATGTGGCCAACCCAGGTTCAATCCCCGGCATCCCATATGGTCCCCCAAGCATCTCCAGGATTAATTCCTGAGTGAGAGCCAGGAAGCCAGGAGTAACCCCTAATTATCTCCTGGTGTGACCCCCAAAAAGCAAAAAAAAAACAAAATTGGATCCTTCAGGCCAAGCGAACAGAAGATAAAGGGCAAAGATACCTAATACTGTCACTGCATTTTAAAGCACTTCTGTGATTCTAGAATAAGTAAGAAATATGGAATTAAGTGAATTGTGATGAGAGATGTTAGTGTGGGACGATTTGTTAAAGAATCCTGTAAGAAATTTTTTAAAAAAATACAACTAGGGTAAACTAAAGAATAAAAATGGAGTTGTAAAACTTGGTGAAAGAATAGAAATGTTTAAATATCTAATGCTGGCAGAAATACAGATCTAGTTAGAGCTGGGCAAGAGCAGTTAGGAAGTTTTAGCATTAGTCAGTTAAGAGTTCACCCAGTTTCAGCCTTCACAGATGAAACTGGATTTGGGAGATAGTGAAGGAAGCGGAGTTTTAGCCTGGATGACTAGGTGGTTTATTTTATGCCATGAGGGAGCCTGAGAATATCAATTATTTTCCTAGTCTCTTGGCAATAGCAAACTAATCAGCTGACATCCTTTTTAGCTCTCAGAATAGCTGCCTTAGGGGGTGGAGCTTAGATGCCTTACCATCACTATTCATATTTTTTCAGTCTGGGAGTCCTTTTACCCAGTTTTCTTTCCTGCACAGCATTCTTTTTTTTTTTTTTTTTTTTTTTTGGTCACACCTGGCGACGCTCAGGGGTTACTCCTGGCTCTTCGCTCAGAATTACTCCTGGTGGTGCTCAGGGGACCATATGGGATGCTGGGGATCAAATCCAGGTTGGCCGCATGCAAGGCAAACGCCCTACCCACTCCTGCACAGCATTTTATGGAGAGAGTTGGAAACTTCGTCCACGCTTTTCACTTCCTAGCTCACTGTGTCACTTGTCTTCCAAACTTTAACTTAGAGAAGCTTGATTCAAAGTAAGGTGATGGATGACATTTGTAAATCTAAAGCAGTCTTTACCTTTGTTGAACTTCCATAGTACTTGGGGGTCCTATCTGGTGGGGCTCAGGGACTACTCCCAACTTGGTGTTTGGTGGTTGTTCCAAGTGGTGCTTGGAGAACTGTGCAGTTGCAGGGATTGACTGGGCCTCCCACATGAAAAGCTGTCCCCATCACTTTGAGCTAACTCCCAGCCCGGTATGTGTGGTTTGAACAACAAATGTAGTTTAATAAATTATTCACAACTGAATTGATGTTTTGAGACTCTGCTACATAGCTTATCTTCATTTTCAGTTTTACCTATTAATTTACTTTTAAACCAGCGTGGGTGGGTAGGTAAGTGTGAGAATATATGTTTTGGATAAAAGAGAGAAACTGGGGGTAACATTTGCTGCCAGTAGGCTGTATTAAGAAAACTGAATGTTTACTGAAAATTGACTGAAAATTATGACTGTGTTAGCAGAAGATCTTACAAAGGCTTTATAATTACTATGTAATGCCTCATGAACTATAACACACTGGATCCAAAGTTTCCTCCAAAAGTAGTAAGTTTTGGGGGCCCGAGTAGTACTGCAGGTAGTGTGCTTGTCTTACACGTAGCTGACCCAGTTTCCACCCTTGGCAACCCCCATATGGTCCCCGGAACTTTGCCAGGAGTGGTTCTTGTGTAGAGTCTGGAATGAGCCAGACCGAGTTCTGCCAGGTCTGGCCCAAAATAAGAATAGCGATGCTTTTAATTGTCCAAAATCATTAGGCACATTATAAGTAGGCGTAGGAACTGAATTTTTTATATACATTCATCTCAGAAGTGAACATTTTGCTTCCCCAGTATGATTTCAAGTGTTGTTACTATGCCCCCCAACTGTTGGTGCTCAAGGTAACTAAATCTTGGGTCTTACTTGTAATTAACAGCCTTTGTGTTTTGTTTCTTTTCTTTTTAAACTACTCTAGGCTGATGCACCTAATCCAGGACTCATTCCAGATGCAGATGCAGTAGGTGTAACAGTTGTGCTAATTACGTGTACCTATCGGGGTCAAGAATTCATTAGAGTTGGCTATTATGTAAATAATGAATATACTGAGACAGAGTTACGAGAAAATCCTCCTGTAAAGCCAGACTTCTCCAAGGTAATGTTCTCTTTCTATTCTGCAGTTTTTGAACAGTTGACAAATAGAGCATAATCAAGAGGATGTTAAGACAGTAAATTTCAGTAATGGAGCAGACTCCATTTGTAATTGTGTTGTTATTCATAGTCATTGTTCTCTCGCTGTGGATGCCCTATCTACCTCTCACTAAATGAGTCCATTGTTGTTGCTTGGGTGCCTTGAGATGATCTGGGAAAGAGAAATTGCCTTCTGTAAGAAACCAAGACCTGTCTTGACGCTATATGGCATTTTCCATTCTGCGATTAGGGACTTGCAAGTCCATGTTGTACTTTATTCAGTAATAATTTTATCTCTAGCTCTTCTGAGAATTGTGGACGCTTTGTGTTTTTCATTTGAATGCTATTATCTCAGAACACCTATTTGTTTTTATTTAATCTACTCTTCTCAGAGGTTAAACTGAAAGTCATATATTCTAGAGATAGAAAACAAAATCTGAGTCAGCTAAAATCTGTTCTGTTTCTCAGAAAACTTAGTACTTTATAACTTTACGTTGGAACATTGACAATTTTTACTATCTTTCTGCCCTTTTAATAAAAATTAAATGGGAACAGATTGGAACATTCTCCTTTCTGATAAGGCTGGAATGTTGCCTGTCCCTGGAATTATTTTGTTGGTGTGGGATCTTGTGCTGATCAAATATATTATCCTTAGAGTTTCTTCTATTGGGGGAAAAAATAAAAAGAACAGCGTGCTTTTCTGTAAGAATGAGCCAAAATTAAAAGTTAGGAAGTCAGTAATATGAGAGATCGTATTTGGGAAAACTTTATATATTTTTCTTGAAAATATTTTAGAAAGATACCACACCAAACTAAAGAACATACTAATTTATCAAATAAAGTATCTTCTCAAACATTCACCTTCAAATTGTATATCTTATCTCCTTTTTAGGGAGTAAACATATAGAGGAGTTAGGTATTTCATTGGATGGCAAAGACTGGAATACATTCCCTCAGATTCTCCATATCTTGTTTTCATTAGGCTACTCTGCTGTAGTCCTAGTATGGACTATTACAATTAGGGTGTTTTATTTGACATAATACACCTTATTATATGAATTTGCCCTATTAGTTCCTATTAAGATCCTCTTAATATTAGATCATACTAAGCATCTTTTTTTGTATATTGTGATCTGACATTCCTAATATTTATCATTTACATATTTCCCTCTTCCTCTAGCTTCAAAGGAATATTTTGGCATCTAATCCCAGAGTCACAAGATTCCACATCAATTGGGAAGATAACACAGAAAAACTGGAAGATGCAGAGAGCAGTAATCCAAATCTACAATCACTTCTTTCAACAGATGCATTACCTTCAGCTTCAAAGGGATGGTCCACATCAGAAAACTCACTAAATGTCATGTTAGAATCCCATATGGACTGCATGTGACCAACTGCCATCCCTTTAGTACAAATTAAGCTATAAAACAGAACTATTTCCCTGAAACTCTGTAAGTATATAGCCAAGATACAATGTGAAGAATTTGTTTTAAAGACATCCTGTAGAAAGTTTATAAGAAACCAGTATTTGAGCAAATTGTGGAATATAAATACAACTATTTTTAAGTAATTTTTTCTCTAATGTGTTATTTTATTTGTTCTGAAACTACTCTGATTAAAACATAATTTTCATCTCCTCTATTTGTAATTAAAGCACTTACAAAGAAAAATGTGAATCAGACCAGGATATAAAGATGTCTTGCCTCTTGAACAACAATTTTGTACCAGTATTTTACTAACCTTTGAAAGAACCACTTTAACTAAACTGTATCTATAATAACATGACAGTTGGTTTAATTTTTAAGGGCAACTTTCTGTTGGCGCCACTCCCCCATGTCCTTAAAGAAGGGATTTGAAGTCAACTGCTGCCAGAACTTTAGGACCTGATTTTCTAGACCACCTAAAAGCCTCTCGTGACTATTACAGTTCACATGACATACAATATTCAATTTGGTTTCAAGAGTTTCTTCTAAGAGAAATCAGAACATTCCCTGAATCATACATCATTATTTAAAATGCCAAGAACAGTTGAAAATTGTTTCTAGAGTATGGGTTTGGATGCATGCTTTTCATGATCCCGACCCTGTTCGATCCTCAGCCCCAGCAGGGGTATCCGTGGTAGTCCCTGACGCCACAGGATCTAAGCGGCAACACATTCTCACACCCTAACATTCAACTTTTGCTGCGTGTGGCCCCTCGCATCCCTTTCCATTTCCCTCTTTCCCTCAAAGGAAGCTTCAATGACTCGTGTCTTTAATGACTTACTAGACTGATGAAAATACTATGAACTCTTTAAAATTGTTTTTCATATCTCATCTATTGTTAGCATTGCCATACAAACTGAATTTGGAAAAAGATATTTAGCTTTATCAAATAGGTAAGTGACTGTTTTGGAAATATTTTCCACGTGTAGTACTCTTCATACCACTTGCAGAATAAGATTGGCACATTTGTGGCTGACATAGTCTAGAGAACTTTTTAAAAGCTGTCTTGGTCAGGAATTCATTAACCAAATGGGCCAAAGGTTCTTTATCTTTGAGCTAGGTCCTTCCTCAAAAAATCTCATGTTCCATTAAGTGTAGAGTATTTTCATTCCTCTTGCTTCTAAGCAAGACTAGCCATATGATGCAGTTATGCAGTGCCTTTATAGCGGAAACTTTTATGCTGCACTTTTTAAAGATTTTATTTTGAGGAAGGGAAAAGGGTATTTGTCTGAATATGGATTCTAAAGTTGTATATATATATTGTCATTCTAACACATTGTGAAGCAAAATTTTGCTAAATGTTAAACCTTGAAATTTAATATACCAGATTATTAAAATATTTCCATTAGCTAGTTTGCAGACTTTAAAACACGTCCGACTGTTAAATTTCATTTTTGTCTAATTGCAATTAAAAATGTTAAGTGAAAATAAAAGTAATACTTTCCAACAAAGAATTCAGTGATTAATATAATCAGAACAAGATATGTGCTTATTAGAAATAAAGCATATATAAGCTAAATTACCAAATAAAGCAATCCAGTGCTGAGTTTTTATTCTGATTATCAGCTTGTATTGACAGCAAAAGATTAGGATTTTATGTGAATTTTCACAAGTTTGGACCTTAAAAACAATTACCTTCAGTTATCTAAATGAATTAACAAAATATGTAGAATTCAAATATTAGAGAAACCAAGAAAATATACACGCTTTCCCCCCCCTGACTGGTAACCTCATATATAGAAACTATGAGTTAGAAGCTTGACTGTGTCCCCCCTCCGCTTTTTGGTTTTAGGCCATACCTGGAGTGCTTAGGGATCACTTCCTGGTGGGTTCTCGGGACCATATGAAATGTCTAAGCCACATGCAAAGTAAGCACACTACCTGCTGTGCTATCTCACTGGGCCTCTTTCCCCACTTGAGAAGATAAACATAAGTAAATTACTTGTGCCAAATATGAGATAAACAATTATACTTGGGGAAAACGCTCACAAGCACACATGCACTCACAGCTTTACATCATGGCTAGGTTTCTGTGTATACCCTTTCTGGTTGGGTTTAAGGCTTTAGTAGTTCTTAGGTAGTAGTTCTTAGGTAGTAGTTCTAGTAGTAGTTCTTAAGTAGACGACAGTTCTTTACTGTCATGTGTAATTAAGTCAGCCTATAAAGTATTAACAATTTTCACAGAAATTTTACTTTTTTTTGGTTTGGTTTTGTTTTTTAGGTCACACCCGGCAATGCTCAGGGGTTATTCCTGGCTCTGCACTCAGGAATTACTCCTGGTGGTGCTCGGGGGGCTATATGGGATACTGGGGATAGAACCTGGGCCGGCTTGGACTGGCAGCGTGCAAGGAAAATGCCTTACCCGCTGGACTATCACTCTGGCCCCTTCATAGAGATTTTATAGCACACTCATATCATTGCCCATTTTGCTGTATTGCAATATATTCTGATATCTTACTGAATATCAATTTTAAAAGGGCTGATTTTTGACTCCACTTTTATGACTAACTTGTGATATCACGCTTTACAGAAAGATAATTTTGGGCCTTTGGTAAATGATAAATACTGTTACGTTTATATTCCTCCGTATGATGATGGCACCAAGAAGTGAGAGAAAAGTATTCACCTCAAACTTTAAGATCACCAGTAACCTTTAAGATAGCTTTGACTTGCCTCTTGGGTTGTTTTGTTTTGTTTTTGGAGCCACATCAGCTGGGGTTACTCCTGGGTCTGCACTCAGGAATCACTCCTGGCATAGCTCTGGGGATCATACGGGACATCCAGAATTGAACCCTGGCATGGCCAAGTGCAAGACAAGTGTCCTACCTTCTGTAAAATCTCTCCAACCCTGACTTGCTTCTTGGAACTCTGTATAATTACTCAGGAAACATTTTGCTTAATTTTATAAGAAACACCTTTGTCTTATGTTAATATAATTTTATGCAAAAAGCATACTGACTCATAGAGATTTTTAGTGCACAGACACTTTATATATTCTTATCTATTTCCCTTCCAGTATCCTGAAGCTGTGCTTGACTCATGGTTCATAGAGCTCATCAATGCCTAATGAATTATTCTATTTAAAATCCTGAGAGCCTCTTAGAATGGGGCTCTCATGATATAGAATCGTTAGTGGAGCATTTGCTGCTGTACGCTAGCTTATAGTACAAGCTTCTCAAAAGAAATCTGAGTCTGGGCTGTGCACATGAACTTCCCTTACCAAGTAGCAAGTAACACTTGTGAAATGTGTGGTGCCAAAGGTTTATTATAGACAAATATTTCCGTAATTTAATTTGTAAAATAGAAAATAGCAACAAAATATTTTACAAATTTAAAGTCAATAGAAATGATTAATATTCGTTTTTGTTGCTTTGGGGCTACATCTGGCATTGCTCAGGGGTTTTATCTGGCTGGCACGTGTCATGGGACCATACGTGGTGCCGGATCGAATCCAGCTCAGCCAATGCAAGGCATATGCCCTACAAGCTGTACTATCCCCTTGAAATCTTACTTGCAGAGGCCTATAAATGTACTTAAAAAATCACAACACTGTATGAATTAAGCTACATAATTATAAGGAACTATGATTTTTGCATAGACACATTTTCTAAGAAGTTTAGTAGAAGTAATGGCTACTTTTGAGATTTACGATAATGGAAATGCCTTAACTAACTTCTGCCTACTTTCGTGAAGTTAGATCTCCATCATCTTGAATGTATTTCAACATAATTTGCTAGGTATTCATAAAATGTGATGTGACGCAGAATTTTTCCTGCGTAAGTAGGAAGTTAATCTAATAGCTAGAGAAATGACAACAACAAGCTGGAGCCTTTAAAACTAAGATGCAAAGGAATATCAAGAGAGATGAGACTTCTTTTTTAAAACAGTAGTGTAACTTTATACTTTTAGAGCTACAAAAGTAATATTGTACATTTCCATCGATTTTGGCAACAGATCAAAAATTACCTAAAAATATCCCAATATATGTAACTTGGTAAGAAAAAAAATTGTATTAGCATCTATAGAAAGGTTAAATTAAGTGAATCTGCTGAATGAAATACCTGCACTAGTAGATCCAATTCCTGTGGTAAGCACAGATCTGGGTGTAATTTTTGCAGCATATTTGAGGAATTGAGATTTCCCTGTGCCAGGATCCCCAACCAGTAAAAGATGAGATTCACCTAGAAATAGTAAATATGGGAAATTTTAAATTTCTCTGAAAAGACACAATCAAAAGGAAAATTAAGTAATCAAAAGGAAAACAAAACATGGTCCACTTGTAGTGCAGTTTAGATTTTATATAATGCTTTTGCTATATGCTTTTACATAAGGTAATTCAGGATGAATGTAGCGAATCACAATCATAAATCACAATCACTGACTGCTGAATTTGACATTTAAGTATCTAAATTTTGGACTGGAGAAATAGCATAAGAGTAAGACCTAAAAAGAAAAAGAGTAGGGGGCCGGAGCGATAGCCCAGTAGGTAGGGCGTTTGCCTTGCATGCGGCCGGCTCATGCCAGCCCGGGTTCGATCCCAGCATCCCTGTTGGAGGACAGATTTAGCTAATCTGGGAGCTTTGTTGTTTTGCCCACACCCAGCTTAATCTTATTTAAGTCAAGGTTCATTCTAATGAGACCTCTCTTCTATGTAAACACTGCTAGAGGGTGTGTCAGATACAGAAGTTACCTTGATTGAATAAATTCTGACTTATACATCTACTAAGACTTCTATGTTTTCTAGATTGGGCACAGCTCCTCTTTATACCCACTGCACCCAACGTGGGACAGTTAGAATTTACCAGGAGACTACCACCCTGGCTACGTTGAGACTATAGGAAGACTATAGGAAGGATCATACTAGTTTGCTCTAAGCAGGCGAGTGTGACCCTTTCAGTACACTAGAACAAGATACTCAGAATCACCCTGGTGCAGATAATAATAAGAAGGACCTTGTGGGTGCCATCTAGATTACATGAAGCTCATGAAGTTAAGATGTATTACTTTATATCAGCCCTCTCTCCAGTGTTTTACATAAGAGATAATCTCCTTAGTCCTTGGCATAACCTTTGTTTATACCTGCAATAAGGTGTGGCACTACACTCTGTTTAGGGTTCTTTGTTGACATGACAACCTCCGATTGGATTACTTTGGTGTATATAAGGGGCTGACTTAAGGCCCCTTCACCTTTGCCTTTTGGTTCTCAGCCTTCAGCTTTTGGCTCCCTGCGGCTTTTGGCTTTTGGCTTTTGGCCTTTTGCTCCTTCTTCTGGGTAGGACTCAACTTGGGTGAGATCCTCTCTCTCTTTGGTGGGAGACTTAGGCTCTTTTGTATGGTCTAAGTTCGACCAGAGCTAGAGTTTGTTCATTATATTGGATTGCTGTGGAAGAGCTTTTGTACTATTAAAAGCCATTTTTGGAACTGCACCGGATTCGTGAGTTTTCATCTGTTCTCCCGGCGCCCTTGGAGGTAGAAGACAACCTCTGTCCTGACACTGTCGGGGACCCCGGCCACGTTCCCTGACAGTCCCCCAGCACCGCCAGGAGTAATTCCTGAGTGCAGAGCCAGGAGAAACCCCTGAGCATTGCCGGGTGTGACCCAAAAAGAAAAAAAAAATAGAGTAAACCATGAGCACGGCTAGGTGCTGAAAATAAAAGCAAAGAAAAATAAATTACGCTGTAATTTTTTGGCTGATAAAGCTTGATTTCATTTCTTTTTATATAGCAAATTACTATCATTAAATCTTTCATTTTAGGGGCCGGAGCGATAGCCCAGCGGGTAGGGCATTTGCCTTGCATCGCGGCCGCCCATGCCGCCCGGGTTCGATCCCCGGCATCCCATATGGTCACCCGAGCACCGCCAGGAGTTATTCCTGAGTGTAGAGCCAGGAGAAACCTCTGAGCATTGCCGGGTGTGACCCAAAAAAAAAAAAAAAAATCTTCCATTTTAGTGTTTGGGTCTTTATAAGTATTGAATCATATTTCAACAGAAAAACTTTTATACCAATCTTTTATATTAAATCTTCGTATAATTACATATCTTAGTGTTCTTCAAATATAACATGAACTTATATTCTTGATCACTTGACATCCCGTTATTCATCGATTTGCTCGAGCAGGCACCAGTAACATTTCCATTTTATCCTATCACGTGCCAGTGTAGCCCAATGGCATCTGGTTGCTTCAGGAATACGAAGAACCTCAAACTGTTCGTTCAGGGTCTTGATGAAGAAGTCTGACCATCTTGTAGGAGGCTGGACACGTGATCTTTTGACATCCTGTGGGATCGATCCAGTCAGTAATGGCTCTAGTCCAGCGGTTGTCTCCAAATCGCATTACATATCTGGCCCATCTGATTTTCGATGCCTTGGCAAACGAGACAGCGTCCCTGACTCTAGAACAGCGACAGAGGTAAGAGCTCCGGATTCCTTCTTTCACTTGAGTGAGGCATGATATTCCAAGCATAGCTCTTTCGATTCCTCTCTGGGAGACCCGAATAGCATTCTCACCCCTGCTTTCGTAGGGCCCAGGTCTCTGAGGCGTATGTTAATGCAGGGAGAACGGTGGAGTCAAAGAGATGTGCCCGGAGCTGGAGGTTCTTCGCTCTTTTTTGCTATTTCTTCAATGCTTTTAAAGGCATTCTATGCTGCTCTCTTCCTCCTGTGCAGCTCAGGTTTTAGGTCGTTCATCATGTTGACTTCTCAACCTAGGTACACATAACTGTTGCACTCAGAGATGTTTGTTCCATTGAGAGTGAATGGGGCCTCTGGAACTAGTTCATTTTTCATGAACATAGTTTTGCTGAGATTCAGCTGTAGACCTATCTTTCCACATTCTCGGTCGAAGTCAGCCAGCATTTGTGCCGCTTGGCTAATGTTTGGTGTTATTAGAACGATGTCATCAGCGAAGCGGAGGTGGTGTAGTTGCTGACCATCTATCTTCACTCCCATTCCTTCCCATTCTAATTGTTGCATGATGTTCTCGAGGGTGGCGCTGAAGAGTTTTGGTGAAATGGTATCACCCTGCTGAACCCCTCTTTTGACATCAATGATCACTTCCTTGTAGAAAGGTGAGATCCTGGTGGTGAATCCGTAATAGAGCTCACGAA
This sequence comes from Cryptotis parvus, assembly GCA_021461705.1. Taxonomy (NCBI): domain Eukaryota; kingdom Metazoa; phylum Chordata; class Mammalia; order Eulipotyphla; family Soricidae; genus Cryptotis; species Cryptotis parvus. The sequence goes on from JAJIBD010011289.1 coordinate 24,793, forward strand.
GGATCTTGATATATTGAGTTTGAACACCCTGTTTGGCTAGGGCTTCGATGACCACTTCAGTCTCCACAGAATCAAAGGCTTTTTTAAATCAATGAACGTAAGACAGAGCGGCATCTTGAACTCCCTACAAACCTCAGTGAACTTGGTTACCGTGTGGATATGGTCAATTGTGCTGAATCCTTTTCGAATTTATATTAAGCATATGAATATGCTGTAATACATTCTATCTCACCAATCTAATTTCAGTGATATCTTTTTTTTAAATATATGAATAAGATACTCCTATGTAAGTTCAATATTGAGCAGAGTTCCTTAAAAACAGTACTTGAGCCAAGATACGAAGTACAAAAATCTTCTAATATTTACTATTCAGTTTTATGAATTCCTGTAACAATCTGGTATATAATAAGTATTACCCTGTTCGGCTTTTGTTTCCATCCCTGGTAACTCTGGCCCTGGTACTGCCTAGACAAGGGCCATAATAAGCTTCCTTTATGCTGACTTGAGTCATTTTTGGAAGGTAGTGAGTTTGGACTACACCTGGCAGTCTTGCTGAGGGCACGCTTGACACTGCTTGCGGGACAACATGTGGTGCAGAAACGGGTTGGCTACATGCAAGAAAAGTACTTTAACACCCTGCACTACATCTCTGCCCCCCAGATTTAAGTATGCTACCTGTACAAGAGTTTTTTGCCATTGGGACGTAATTGTACACTTAGTCTCTACTTAAATGTGTACCGATAGCAGCACCTCGTAACAGATGGCACAATTGCTATCTACCAGCAGGAGGAGAATCAGCAGGCAGACGACTGAGAGCAGAAGTCTGAGAAACACTGACAGTCAAAGATGTAGTGATGCTGAGTTTGGAGACATTAGAAACCACTATTTCCTCTCTTGACCCAGTGATGATTAAGGGTTACTCCTGACTGCACTCAGAAATTACTCCTGGTGGTGTAACCAGCTCCCATCTGGTTCGACCCGGGGTCGAACCTGGGTTAGCCATGTGCGAGGCCAACACTTTATTCACTGTACTATTGCTCCAGCCCCGGGGCGGGGGGCACCAACACTATTTTTTTTTAATTTTTTTATTTTTACAATTACAAAGATATACAATTAAAAAGTTCATATTTGGGTTTTGGTCAGTGTTCCAGCACCCATCCCTCCACCAGTGCCCATCTCCCACCACCAACGCTCCCCGGTTCCCTCCCCCTTCCCCAGCCCTCCTCCATGGCAGGTTCTTTATTTCTTTCCCTTTCTCTCTCTTTCTCTTTTCCTTCCCCTCCAGACTATGGATTACAGAACATACATTAAAAGGTTGTCATGTGTATCTTTTTGCCTCTATTTAATGCTCAGTTCTAGGTTGGCATTAGTACTCTCGACAATTATTAGCACACTGTTCCATTTTCTGTCTTACCTAGCCTCTGACTCCCACACGACAAACACTATTTCTAATCTTTTCCTTTGAAGAGAGATTGGGAATCCAATAGAGAACAGAGTAATGAAATGTGTAGATTTTATTTTATTTCAGACTAAGCAAAAAATACACTTATTTCCTGAAAAAGGAGTTTTGCTTTTAGAATTCAGAAAGCAGCTCCTGATGCTGCAGTTCAGGATTTGGTGAGATGGATATCAGTAAGAGTATTCTTGGAGGACAATGGGTAAGGTACTTTGTATTGCATAGTACCTCTGAACCCTGCCAGTGATCTGAGTACAGAGCCAGGAGTGAGCTCAGAGTAAGCCAAGTGTGGCCTCCAAATAATAGCTAAAAAGGGTAACACTTGGAGAATAAAGCTCAAGTAATTATTTTTTTTTTTTGGGGGGCAGGCTTGGGAAACCATCTGGGATGTCAGGGATCAAACCTGGACCAGCCATATGCAAGGCAAGCACCCTGCCCACTGTACAACTCTCCCACCCCTGAAGTAATTTTTATATGTTAATATTTCTCAAAAATGTCAAAAGGTACTAACCTCTGATTCGAGTCCCTGCAGCATCGGTCCTTTGAATCCCACCAGCCAGCACCATGGCCACTGCAAGCTTTACTAGATACATCCCAAACACTTGAGGGCACAAGCTGGCCAGTATCTGGTTCCTTCCTAGGAAAAGCAGAAACATCAGAAATCCTCAACAATTTTCAAGAATCTTAACTCAAATTTTATTTCCTATGTTAACTGGTCAGCTTTCTCTACAGTCATTCCACCATCTAAAAGAATCAAGAGGACCATTTCCAAATGACTGCAAGGAGTGAAATAACTCTGGTTTGGTCCTAAAAGTTCTTCGCTTGTTAATACCATGAAATGAAAGGTTTGCTTTTTATTGCTACCTGCTTACTTCAATAAATTTATCACACTGTGGGAAGGACACAAAAGAATTTCCTTTCCTCCTTCATCAACTCAACACACTCCTTTTAATTGCCAGCTGTGCATTCAGTGCAGTAATTTCAGTAAGATTACCCCACTGCTTCAGTAATGAGTTCAGTCTTGGAAACATTGGGTGGGGCTAGAGCAATCAGCAAATCCTTTTCTTCAGTGTAGTGCAGAGGATGGGAATGCATGCCAGCAGCTGAACCTCGGGGCTTGCTCATGCCCCGGGTGAGGGGCCTTTCCCTTGCCCTTTATATAGAAGAGGAACCTAGAGCTTATGGCGGTTCTCCCAGACATAAGAAGCAAAATTATCCGATGCTATGTCAATTCAGCATGTGCTCTGAGCAATTTAGTAAACTGTTTCAATTAGAATATTAGGGGATTATGATGATGACCTTATTTCACTGTCACTGGCACAGTGAAGCTATAGCATTAGGATTAAAAAGGAATAAACTGATCCAATAAGACTCGATTCTCTCTTTTATGTATTCTTTGGTTATTAAGTATAAATCACATAACAAATGGTCAGGAACCAGGGCTGAAGTGATAGCACACTGGATACAGCACTTGCCTTGCTTGCTGTTGACCTGGGTTTGATCCCTAGACCTCTACATGGTCCCTGGAGCTTTCCAGGAGTGATCACTGAGTGCAGAGTCAGGAGTTAGCCCTGAGCATATCTATGTGTGACCCTGCCCGGCAAAAAAAAAAAAAAAAAGACCAGGAACCACTACATGTGCTACATGTATACGCAAAGAAAAAAGAATTCTATAATAAGCAAACCACCTATATATAGGTTGATGAGAACCTTATTTTGTGAAGTATTTGTCTAATTCAGCATGTCATTTAAGAATAAGGAATATATATGTACTAGATTTCAGGTAAATTTATTCAAGGCAATTTATTACTGGCTTCAGTTTATTTTTCACAGAAGATGCCTCCAAGGAAGAATGAAAATAGACATTTGAAAATTTAACTCTTTTTACATTTGAGATTTTTAAATAAAATATACGCTGAATCTAAAGGTTGATATGATTTTTTATTTATTTTGGGAAATTTGGGGTCACAGTGCTAAGGGGTTATTCCTGGCTCTGTGCTTAGAAGTAATCTGTGACTGTGCCAAGGACCATGTGTGGTTAGGAATGCAAATATGGGGCCAGGAATTCAAAATTAGCATCAGTGGGATACCCTGACCCCTGTACTACCTCTTCGGTTCAAGACTTTGATCACTTGATCACTTGACATCCCGTTATTCATCGGTTTGCTCTAGCAGGCGCCAGTAACATTTCCATTTGACCCTATCACGTGCCAGTGTAGCCCAATGGCTTAAATCTAATTAGATCTAAGTGTCATATTGGATGACAGGCTTAGCTAGTTTGGGAGCTTTGCTGTTTTACCCACTCACAACTTAATCTACTTACATGTTCTTAAGCCAAGGTACATTCTGAGATCGCTCTTTATGTAAACACTGATAGAGGGTGTGGCAGTTACAGAAGTCACCTTGACTGTGAATAACTTCTGACTTATTATATACATCTACTAAGACTTTTATGTTATTTAGATTGGGCACAGCTCCTCTTTATACCCACTGCACCCAGCTTGGGACAGTTAGAATGTACCAGTGTCACAGTCAAAATATTATGAAAACAAAACTTACTTTTTCACATTTATCACATTTCTTTCCTACGTATCCTGTATTTTGATGTCTTCAGCTAATATAGCATGGGATCTGAGAGATAGCACAGGGGGTGGAGGGTAATGTCCTTGCATTGCTTGTATTCAATTCTCAGTACTGTATTGGTTCCCTAATACTACCAGATGCCACTCCTGAGCACTGAGCCAGGAGTAGCTTCTAGGTACTGCTGGGTGTGCCCAACACCACCCCTTCCATCCCTTTCCAAATTAATAAAGTAGTATGAAGCTATCAGTCAATATCAGGAAAGAACTATGACTTCAATAGGGTAAACTTTCAAAATAAAATAAATTTTGTCCATTTAAGATGGAGCTATATATTTAATTGGTAAAGAGGATTGAAAACAAATTATTTGGGATGCTTAACAAATGTTAAATAATGATAAGTACTGTTAAATCTCTTGAAATTAAGGCAATTTATTTTGGGAAATTTGGGGTCACAGTGCTCAGGGGTTATTCCTGGCTCTGTGCTTAGAAGTAATCTGAGACTGTGCCAAGGACCATGTGTGGTTAGGAATGCAAATATTAAGTTCAAAAATCTATTAAGTTCAAAAAGACTTTGAAATGATTTTAAAGTAAGAGAGACTAAGCTGGAGGTAGTACTGCTACTACCCTCTGAGTGCACTGCAGGTCTAGAGGGTAAGGTGCCTGCCCTGCCAGCAGCCGACCCTGGTTCAGTGCCTGGCTCCATATATGATCCCCTGACATCACCAGGAGTGATCGCTGAGCAGGGAGCCAAGAGGCATTTCTGAGCACTGCTGAGCATGTCTCCAAAATAAAAAGAAAAATGTGTACCCTTAAATTACCAACCTGCAAAAGGATCACTCTTATAGTATTCCCAAAAATCTTCATATTCCTTTCGGATCTCTTCATCCATGACTATCCCTCCTGATTGTTCGTTATTTACTTGGACATAGTTAGCCTTCAGAACTATCTCTACCTCACAGCGCACATCTTGATGAAGAGGCTTCCATCGCTGCATCACCACTCCATAGATAGTGAGGTCGCCACCTGGAAATGTACAAAGGAAGCCCAAAGTAAGCAGTAGAATTTGACTATCACGTCCTGGTCCTGTAAAGCATCTTATCCACTATCTGATGCATAGCATCTACTGCGCTTAACACTTGCTGTTAATTAATGTGCATGGAAGGGAATTTTTAGACTAGAAGTCAATGAAGCTGAGTTTATGTTCCATTTACACCTTTAATTTTTTAAAGACCTTAGGCAAGTCAGGTTCTTTACCTACGCAGCTCAAACAAGTCTGCTGAAATCATACAGAAATAGGGATCTGTGGCTACTTTCTTGCTGTGAACTCCATTCCCGTGCCTCTATTTTCATGGCTAGCAACTAAGTCTTTATATTTACTTTCCAGTTACCTTGGGGAGGAGGTGCAAGGAGGAGGAAGTTTTCTCCCTAATTTGTACTTTAAGACCTCCTATACAAGCTAATAAAAATTCATTCTTACCAGATTTGCAACTGTCTACTAAATCATCTTCCAGGATCACCTTCATTGATCGTGGAATACTTCCCACAGATAGCCTTTGAACCTTGCAAAGAAAAGGAAACAAAACAGAATGTGCTTAAATACCTGCTAAATATTCAGAAGTCTAGCAAAAAAAAAATTACTGGTTAAAAATTTTTAGTTTCTTTTTTCTCTTGTATTATCAAATAATTCAATTACATTGGGGATTTATGGGCTTCTCTTGAAATCTATGCCTAGTATCAGATTAGTAACTAATTAAAAAAGAGTAAAACACAACACCATTATGAATACTATCTTCAAATATAATTGACCTTGTGGTTAGTCTACGCAGACACATTCTTCAATTACTAAACATAAAAAGTAAAACTAGCTGCTTATTAGAGAGAGGCAGTTTTTTTTTCTTTTCTTCTTTTTTTTTCTTTCTGGGTCACACCCGGCAATGCTCAGGGGTTACTCCTGGCTCTACACTCAGGATTTACTCCTCGCAGCGCTCGGGGGACCATACGGGATGCCGGGGAATCAAACCCAGGTCGGCCGCTTGCAAGGCAAATGCCTTACCTGCTGTGCTATCGCTCCGGCCCCTTTTTCTGATTTCTAGTCCTAAGACCTGAAGTTCCTATACTGAGTCTTTAATCCACTCATTTCCAATACTTATTCCTTAATAATAGAACCATGGCCTATTATATCAGACATCACTGTATCACTGTCTTCCCGTTCATCATCGATTTGCTCGAGCGGGCACCAGTAACATTTCCATATGACCTGTCTCATGCAAGTAGAGCTCAAGGACACCTGCTTGCTCCAGGAACATAAAGAGACTCAAACCATTCCATCAGGTCATGGGAATGAGGTCTATAATTGTTACTGGTATCTGGCATATCAAATGCGACATGGGTAGCTTGCCAGGCTCTGCCGTCGGGGTGACAAATATCCCATAAAGAGGCTTTATCTCCCAGACTCCTGCATCTAGAAGTCATCCTTTGGCTAAATTCTGACCAATAAAAAAGGTAAATAGACATGGTTGAGACTTCCCAAGGAGTCTGCTTAAATAGAAATCATTCCTCTTTTCTTACCCTCTTGCTAGGGACAGATGTAATAAAGTTGTCACCATAATCTTACACCAGAGAACAGACAACCCAAAGAACAGAGCCATTATTATTCAGAATTAAACAGAGTCTGAGTCTTTAACAATAAAGGGACTACATGCTAGTCTTGGCCTGGCTACCTTTTTTTAAATTGACTTATTTGCCATTTTTATTGAGGCACTAAGATTTACAATGCTTTTCATTATACTTTCATATATACATAGAGTACCACACCACATTACTGAATGTTCCAAGGAACCTGCCCCCAGCAGGTAACTCAGTCCTAAAGACAACATCTTCAATTCCAAAGACTTTCTGTCTACTGTTTTAGAGAATATAAACCTACGTGCACAAGCTATAGCAAAAGAAAACCAAGTTAACTCCTCATTTGTCAGTTTATTTAAACAAAACTGGACAAAGATTCCAATCCCTATTCACTCAATGTTCTCAACTAATTAAACCCCTTAAATTTTCTCTTATACCTTAGAAAAGAATCTTGTTAAGAACTTAAATATCCAGGAACCAGAAACAGTACAGTGGGTTGGGCTTGCATATACAAACAACCTGAATTTGATTCCTGGCACTCGTATGATTCCCGTGAGCACTGCCAGGAGTGATTTCTGAGCAGAGAGCTAGGAGTATTCCCTGAGCACTGCTGGGTGTGGCCAAAAAAAAATCCTTAAATATCCAGCTTGGCTGGATAAGGTACCTGTCTTGCATACAGCTAACCCAGTTTCAATTCCCAGCAGTATGCAACCTGGCACAGAGCCAGGAGTATATTCTGAGCATCACTGGGTTTGACACAGACACAAAAAATGTAATTAGACAACCACTTCTTTGGTTTTAATCAATTAATCGATCTTCTTGCCAATGCAATAAAAAAGATAAGCTTTCTACAGACTATTGCGTGGATTCCTGTACAAAAGTTTGATATTACACAAAGTGATGAAACAGTTTCCCTTTGTTATTCATATAGCAATGACCTAGTTCTAGTACTTTCTCAAAGTTAAAAAGTTTTTGGGCCGGAGCGATAGTCCAGTGGGTAGCGCATTTGCCTTACATGTGGCTGGTCTGTGGCGGCCCGGGTTTGATCCCCGGCATCCCATATGGTCCCCGAGCACCGTCAGGAGTAATTCCTGAGCGAAGAGCCCAGAGTAACCCCTGAGCATCGCCGGGTGTGACCACAAAAAAAAAAAAAAGTTTTCAAGTTCTATGGGGGTGGGTACTGAGGAGTTCCACATATTTGATCATTATTTACCTGTTCTTGAATTTTGATTTCCTGATAATCTCTACATCTGGCTGGAGATGAAGATAAGTCTGATAGACAAGTGAATTTTGAAGAATCACAGCTTTCCAAGCTGGGACATGATTTTGGTCGGCAGAAGGTGTAATACTGTTCAAAGTCAGCCTTGACCACAAATACATGCTTGCATTTGTTACACATGTAATCCCGCTCAAATTCCAGGACCTTCACCAGACTTGTTCGGATCACTGTTCCAGTGACAGATAAAAAGTGTCCCACATCCTTGGTTTTAGGGATATGCTCCCTCACCAGCTCAGGACAGACAGGCAAACCTGACAAGCAAAACAAAAAACCAACAAAACCCATCATTAACCTATACCTTGAAATTTAACTCCGTGGAATATATTCACTTCACATTTCCTGAGGGAGAATGTATAATTTTAGAAAAACAATCTTTGTGTTTTACTTTAGACAAATCAAAACAGCTAAAACAAAAGAGAAAATAGACTAGTATATTTTATCATATGTATGGACTTATGTATGGACTCTACTTGTCTGGGCCGGAACAACAGTGTTTGCCTTGCATGTGGCCAACGCAGGTTCAATCCCAGCATTCCATAAGTGCCCTGAACATTGCCAGGAGACAGCTGCTAGGAGTAATTCCCAGCGCAGAGCTCTAAGCATCACTGTGTGTGACCCAAAAAAAGGCCAAAATAAAAAGCACTTGTATACAGAGGCCAGAAAGACGGTACTGCAAATAAGGTGCTTGCTTGCCTTGCATCCAACCACCAAGGTTCAATCCCCACTACTACATATGTTCCCGAGCCCTAGCAAGAGTAATCCCTAAGCACAGAGCCAAGAGTAAGTAACGAACACCACTGGGTATGGCCCAAAATCCAAAGGGAAAAAAATATTTTAAAACACAAGAATCAAATAATAGTGTTTATTATTCCAATGCAATGCATGATTGCAGAATGCCCAGTGTAATTAGAAGAGTTAATTTTCAACATGATGGGTTTCTGTAAATAACTGAAAAATAAGTCTTATAAATGCTTGCCAACTGAGGCTTCTGCAAGAAACCTTCCCTAAATTCAGTCTAACATAACCATGGATACACAAATGGCAAATTGGCCAAATGGCCAAATATAGCACTGCAAAAATGCCTTTTAAAAATTCTTTATGGCACCAAAAATTCTAATTCTTTTAATGGTATGGTTTCCTGCATAAAACATTCCAACACTGTACCCTTTACCAGAGTGTACCCTTCTCACACGTCCTATTCCTCCTTACCCCATCCCTCCTCAAAAGCTTCCTACTGAAGACCAGTTCTCAGTTTCAGCTGCCTCTGGGCTGTTATTTCCTTACTACGTTTCTTTCTATACCATATATGAAGGAAAACCTGATGCTTTTATGCCTGGCATGGAAAGTAAAATGGAAGTGACTCTCATTCTGCAGTCACCTTCCTCTCCTTCCTGTGCCTGCTAGATCACGACAAAGCTACACAAAACTGGTCTTATTTCAGAGAGCACACAGTGAAGTGCTGCACGGTGGGAAAAAGGCAGGTGGGAGATGGAGGTAGGCAGGGTGTAGGGCCTTCATGTGCTCATCGACTCTGTTGCTCCTAAAGTATGATCCATGTGTGAATTTTCTACCACCCATTCCCAACAAGGATTCTGTCCAATTACAACCTCTCTAAAGAAGAAACAGGGGCTGGAGCAATTGTATAGTGGGTAGGGCATCTGCCTTGCATGCGGCCGACCTGAAGTATTTTGGGCCATATCAGACCCGAAGTATTTTGGGCCTGATGAACTGAATTATTTTGGGCCATCTGGTATTTTGGGCCATACCAGATGATGCTCAAGGGACCATGTGGCACCAAAGATCAAATCCAGTACTCAAAGATGGAAGATATGTGCTAACTCCTCTGAGCTAGTCCTGGTTCTATTGTTCTTAAACACACAAAAACATGTATGTGGTACCTCTTAGGATACTTGTTTTTTAAAGAGGGGTTGTGCTACAGCTAGCAGTGCTCAGGGTTTATTCCTGCCTTAGGGATCACTTCTGGCAGGGGCTGGGGGAGACTGTCTGAGGTGCCAGAAGATACAACCTGGGTTGGCCGTGTGCAAGGCAAATGCCCTACCCACTGAACTACTGCTAAACCAACCTGAGTTGGCCATGTGCAAGGCAGATGCCCTACCCACTGAACTACTGCTAAACCAACCTGGGTTGGCTATGTGCAAGGCAAATGCCTTACCTGCTGAACTATTGCTGTGGCCCAGATTAAGCAATTAGTTTATATGGTAATGTCGGGGATGCCGCTGGGGTCCCCGACAGTGTCAGGACAGAAGTTCTCTTCTACCTCCGAGGACGCCGGGGAACAGATGAAAACTCACGAGTCCGGTGCAGTTCCAAAAAAGGCTTTTAATAGTACAAAAGCTCTTCCACAGCACTCCAATATAATGAAAGAACTCTAGCTCTGGTCCGAACTTAGACCATACAAAAGAGCCTAAGTCTCCCAAAAAAGAGAGAGGATCTCACCCGAGAGGACTCCTACCCAAAAGAAGGAGTAAAAGGCCAAAAGCAAAAAGGCAAAAAAGCGAAGGGGCCTCAAGTCAGTCCCCTTATATACACCAAAGTAATCCAGGGAGGGTCAGGGAGGTGACAGGGGAGGTGTCAACAAAGATTGTAGAAGGGCGCCACACTCTATTACAGGTATAAACAAAGATTACACCAAGGACTAATCCCAAGGTTATCTCTTATGTAAAACACGAGAGAGAGAGAGAGAGAGAGAGAGAGAGAGAGAGAGAGAGAGAGAGAGAGAGCTGGTATAAAGTAATACATCTTAATTTCATGAGCTTCATGTTATCTAGATGGTACCCACAAGGTCCTTCTTATTTATTATCTGCACCAGGGTGATTCTGAGTATCTTGTTCTTGTGTACTGAAAGCCGTCACACTCGCCTGCTTAGAGCAAACTAGTATGATCCTTCCTATAGTCTTCCTATAGTCTCAATGTAGCCAGGGTGGTAGTCTCCTGGTAAATTCTAACTGTCCCACGCTGGGTGCAGTGGGTATAAAGAGCTTTGCCCAATCTAGAAAACATAGAAGTCTTAGTAGATGTATAAGTCTGAAGTTATTCAGTCAAGGTAACTTCTGTAACTGCCACACCCTCTAGTACTGTTTACATAGAAGAGAGGTCTCATTAGAATGAACCTTGGCTTCAGCGGGTAGGGCATTTGCCTTAAACGTGGCCGCCTATGCTGGCCTGGGTTCGATCCCGGCATCCATATGGCCCCCGAGCACCACTAGGAGTAATTCCTGAGCAAAGAGCCAGGAGTAACCCAACCCCTGAGCATCGCCAGGTGTGACCCAAAAAAAAAAAAAAAAAAAAAAAGAATGAACCTTGGCTTAAGTAGATTAAGCTGTGAGTGGGCAAAACACCAAAGTTCCCAGACTAGCTAAATCTGTCATCCAACATGTTAATATAAGCATATCACAGTAAGAAAAGGGTAGCAGACATAAGTCCATTTCTGGATTGTCAGATTCTTTTCTTTCATTTTATATAATAATTTTAAGCAAATTTCCAATATAAAGGCAACTAATATCAACAAGTGCTGCGTGGATACAGGGAGAAAGGGACTTTCATCCATTGTTTGTGGGATTGTTGACTGGTCCAGTTTTTTTGGAAAACAATGTAGACATTCCTCCAAAAACTAGAACTTGAGCTCCCATTAGACCCAGCAATACCACTCCTGGGAATATACCCTGGAAGGCCAAAAACACACAGCGGAAACACCATCTAAACTTCTATGTTCATAGCAGCACTATTCACAATAGCCAGAATCTGGAAACAGATTGCCCAAGAACAGATGACTGGATAAAGAAACTGTGGTACCTTCACAATGGAATACTATGCAGATGTTCGGAAAATGAAGTTATGAAATTTGCCTACAAATGGATAGACATGGAGATTATCATGCTTAGTGAAATTAGCCAGAGGGAAAAGGACAGATATAGAATCACTGCATTTATTTGTGGATATAAAAATATAGTATGACACCAATACCCAAAGCCAGGCAAAACATGAATCAGGAGTTCTTGTAAGTGGGTGAAATCTACCACAAATGTGTGAGTCAGAGGTTAGGTAAGACAGAGAAGGGACCAGTATGCTAATAATTGTTGGAAATGATAATACCAGCCTAGAACTAAGCATTAAGTGTAGGCAAAGGGATATACATGATAACCTCTAAACGTATGTATTGTAAGCCACAATATGTAAGTAAAGGGAGACAGGGGCCGGAGCGATAGCCTAGCGGGTAGGGCGTTTGCCTTGCAGCGGCCGGCCCGTGCCAGCCCGGGTTCGATCCCCAGCATGCCATATGGTCCCCGAGCACCGCCAGGAGTAATTCCTGAGTGCAGAGCCAGGAGTAACCCCTGCGCATTGCCGGGTGTGACCCAAAAAAGCAAAAAAAAAAAAAAAGAAAAAGAAAAGGGAGACAGAGAGAGAGGTAAACAGAGAGACAGAGAGAGAGGTAAACAGAGAGACAGAGAGAGAGGTAAACAGAGAGACAGAGAGAGAGAGAGAGAGAGTAAGAGAGAGAGAGAGGAGACAAAGTACCTTTCATAGACGCAGTCTGGGTGATGGGGGAGAGGGAATCGGGGACATTGGTAGTGTGAAATGGGCACTGGTGGAGGGATGGGTGCTGAAACACTGTATGATTGAAACCCAAACATGAACATCTTTGCAACTGTGTATCTCACCATAGCATAACAAAAAAATTTTTTAAAAAGGAAATTAATGCGATATAAAGTGCATATAATCAAAATTTCAGTACACAAGTCGTATAAAACCAAAATCTCACTACTAAACATGGCTCTAAAACAGTGTTTTGATAGAATGTTATTTTAATTTTTCCATCTTACTATAAATATTACAATGCTCTTCAATTATTCCATCAAAGATGGGGGTTACATTAGCACTAAGGAACTATTACTGAAAAATCAGAAGAACCTGCCTCCTCCTAACTCATTCATTGGGAAAAGATAAAAACTTTTGAAATAGCTGGAGATAGATCCATATTGGTTAATTCTGGTCTTTTGTGCTCAGATATGAGGCCCAAAGTAACGTGATGCTGGTTTTAATTTAACCACAGAATTTAAATGTTGAACGTGCTCAACTGTGCCAACAATTAGGGGGAAAAAAAAAGAGCTGGCTTTGGATACATATACACAGACAAAAACTTAGGTAGCATTCTCTTCAGTACAATCCTGTTCACCCTCACAGCTCACCTCTTTATTCTGACAGCGAATGTCCATAACCTGACATGTTTTTTTCTGGGGGTTAGTGATTAAGCACTTTGCTTGTAGCCATTAGAAAACCTTTAGGACGTAGGATGCTAGTAAGTAAGCAATTTCTGTCGATTCCAATACACAGGTCTACTGCAAAGCATCTGGTTGACTGGTGAAGGATCGTCAGGACTCTAGTTCAACCTCATGACCCAGAGAGAGCAAGTTTTCATCCTTTGTGAAACACTTCCCAGCATCCATTTCCAATTTTGAAGACACTCAAGTTCTGGATTCAAAAGTCACAATCTAAGGGCGGAGCGATAGCACAGTGGGTAGGGCGTTGCCTTGCATGTAGCCTACCGGGTTCGATCCCAGGCATGCCATATGGTCCCCTGAGCACAGCCAGGAGTAACCCCTGAGCATTGTGGGGTGTGACCCAAAAAGAAAAAAATAAATAAAAACAACAACCTTGACATGACACCTCCGTCACCACATGGTGCCCAAGCTTTAACCAACTGTCTTCAAGGTTTAGTACAGTGTAGCCTCACTAAGAGTTACGCATAAGCTGTGTTCATAATCAAGCTAGAATACAAACCAAACCACAACATCTAATAGGCTGGTGTCTACCAGGAATACCAATTTTATAAGTTTTTTTTTTAGATGCAAGACTTTTAACCTGAAAATTATTGAAATCTAATCTATAAAATCAATCTGTCAATACCAAGTATCCTAATTTTTTTTCAGTTGTATTAGGTTGAGCTGTCCCGTCACTATCCATAGAAGAATAAGATGGGCTCTGACATTTTATATTCGCGGGCAAAGGAATGCTACCATGGTACTTACTATCCATTCAATGATGTCTTCCCTATCTCTGAAATCTGCTGCCACGCCATTCATCACAGCACTTGCTGGTATAACCTTCCCCAATTTTTCACAATTATCATGTCTACTTGTAATCTATGGAAGTAAAAGTGCTTCCACGCATGAACGAAACTCTCCACAATTCCTTCTCCAAATAAATCTGCACGAAGAGTTCTGTTACAAAGGGACACTGTCAGAAATGTATTCTGGAGTTTCTCTGTCCAGCAATTTTGTACATAAGACTTTGATTTCTGTTTCCATCTTGCTTGCTGCTGCGACACCAAAGGCCAAGTTCACACAAGATCTTGGGTAACTCACAAACATATACAGTATTTTGTTTTTTTCTGCAAACATGCTTAATATTCCAGTACATGCTTCAATGTCCAAAACTCTTTGGACCCTGCACACACAGCCTTTGGATTGCTGCATTATAAGTTGCATTTCTTTTGGCATCATCATACATGATAAAGTTCCAACTGACAATGAAATCCAAATTCCTTGAAACCACTTCAATCAGGATTTAGCGTCACTTCTTTAGGACAGTAAGTGGCTGCATCATCTCTAAAGTCCTTTCCTCTTCTCAGCTTCCTTCAGTTCCAGTGCCGGGATATACATAATGAGGCGGTGGGCAGCAAGTGCCAAAGTCCTGGTTACCCAGCAGTGTTCAGCACCCTGCAATTACTGTGACACCAGCTCATCCTGCGTAGCCACCCTCAGAACCCTCAGGCTCACTGGGACCTGGCAGCAAGTTCAGCATGACAGAATTACTGCCAGAGGCCTGCACTTGGACAGCCAACAGAAAACTGATTTGGCAAATGGCAGGAGAAAACTGCCTACACGGCTATACTTTCCTGGGCACTATGAGAGCGTAAGAAAAGTGTACCCAGAGCTGTAGGAGAGTGTGGCCACATTCCCAAGGGAGAAGCCTTCTCAAAATAATTGTCAGGATGGCAGGGAAGTATTTTTATATCTAATTATTCATATTATCAATACATGACAGGGAAAAGTTCAAATCTAATGATATTATCAATTAATCTGTTAGCGATTACAAAAGTTCATAAAACTGTTTTGGATTCTGATTTTGGGCACACATCTTGTGTATATGGGAACACAAGGGCATCGTTGTTTCACTCCTCCTTTGCCTCAGCTGGCAGGACCAGTAACAGAGTCCTCTGAATGTCCTCCCCCACCTCCCACCTCCCCCAAACAAATCATTACTCTGCTCTAGTAACGACTATCAACCTCGCAATGAATATATCTTTAAATATGAATACCAATTACTTCTTAGTCCTTTGAATTCAGAATGTTCTATGATTTCTCAAAATCACCCTAGAAAATGAAATGGTGGTAAAAACTTAGTAATTTACCTGATATCCTGGCATGAAGATTCTGCTTCATGGAGATATCTTCAGGTTGAGAATGGGACTGGAGAATTGTCAAGGCTGATCTACGTAATGCACTGTCAAATACAGTAAGTACTTCATTGGGAAATGCAGTGAAATATTCCCCAATCTCCATGTTAGTTTCAAAAAAGGGTCATGGCATTAACCACAACTGAATAATGACTATCTTCGCTCTTTTTCCTTCAAGATTAGAAGAATATCATTTTTGTGGTATTCCCAAACGTAAGATTCAAACACTTGTCCAACTAATGTAACTTGATCGTTATTCATCTTGAATCTAGGTAAAGAAAAAGAAATGACTCATCATATCTTGGAATTGCTAGACTTATACACAAATAAAAATGGATTATAAATCATTCTTTCTTTGAAACATATTATAAAAATATTATCGGGGCTAGAGCCATAGTGTACCCAGTAGAGCATCTGCCTTGCACAGGCCAATCTGGGTTCGATCTCAGCATCCCATATGGTCCCCTGAGCACAAGCAGGAGTAATAAGAAAGTTTACCCAAAACTGTAGGAGAGTGTGGCTTCTTTCGCCAGGGAGACTTCCCAAAATAATTTTCAAGATGACAGGGAAGTATTTCTATATCTATTTATAGTATCAACACATGACAGGAAAAGTTCAAATCTAATTATTTACAATTATCAATTATAAATAATTATCAATTATTTTGTTCACTTGTATCACTTGTCTTCCCGTTGTTCATCAATTTGTTCGAGCGGGCACCAGTAACATCTCCATACTTCCTGTCACATGCTAGTGTAGCCCAAGGGCATCTGCTCACTCCAGGAACTTGAAGAGCCTCAAACCATTATTTCTTCAGGTCATGGGAATGAGGTCTATAATTGTTTCTGGTTTTTGGCATATCAAATACCACACGGGTCGCTTGCCAGGCTTTCCAGTGCGGATGGTATACTCTCAGTAGTAGGCTCTCATCTCATGCACTTATTGATGAATGGGGAGAGATGGACTTTTTTCTTGGGTGGAGCTCTGACAAGCTGTGGAGTCAGGATGTTGAAAATGACTGCCCTCATGGTGTGGGGTTCCTCTACCTTCTTGCGAGGCTCTATTGGAATGGCGGGCCAGGGCTAGAACCCGCCTTCCCTCCCAGGCGCCTCCTGGTCAGCTGAGCACAGGGAGAGCCGGTAGCAGCTCTGCCCTGTGTATCTGAGTATTATTATTTTGTATTATTATGTTAGCAGTTATCAATTACTTTGTTAGCAGTTACAAAGCTCATAAAACTTGTAAGAACTCTCAGTTTAGAAATAGTTCTGAAGAACAAATGTATATTAATTGGACTTTGTTATTTAGCTAGCATTATTATACGTGTGTCAATAACAGAAAGATGGTTAAAGAATATCATGATGGGGGCTAAAAAGTACAGTGGGATGGGCACCTGCCTTGCATGGGAGCAGAGAGCCAGGAGTAAGCCCTGATCACAGCGATATGTGGCCCCAAAACTTAAAAAAAAATAACAGCTTAGCAACCTACATATATGTTACACTTTAGTATCAGCAATTATTTTGCTTTCTTTGAGAATAAACTATCCTGGAAGGTGAGAGGGCAACTGGGAAGGTATACCACAGGTGGGCTAAGAAGAGGTAACTGCCTATGTATTCCATTGAAGGAATGAAAATAAATTAGGGTACAGCATAAGTAGCTCACTATGTTTAGGTAATACTGTTAACAAAAGAAAAAAGGTTTGAGAAGGGACTAATCCTAATCCCTATTATTTATTTATCCTTTGCCAAACAAAGGAAAAACTGTACTGGGCTTGGCAGTATAGAATCTCTTGATTTTACCAATCACCATATAGGCCCGGAAGGATGTACTCCCAGAATTCATGGTTCAAACTGTGGTTGAATTAAACTTGGATCTTTTGATGTCAGTCATAGCCTAGGTTCCCCTAGCACTGCCAGAAGTGATCCCTGAGCACTTATGGGGTGGGGGGGAGGTGTCAAAACCAGAAACTGCCAAATCACCTAGTTAACTGCTTCTAAATAGTTTGCTACCCTTATAAACATGCCAGCCCAAATACAAATTCGGCACTTAACTACTTGACATTGTTTGAATTTCCTTCTCCCCACCTTTTTACTTAAATAAAAAAGCAAAAAATATGGTCAAAATTAAGTCCTTTGCTTTTTTAATTTTCCCACTTAAAAAAATTAAAGCACTGTGATTTACAAAGTTGTTTTTAGTTGAGTTTTGTTGCACTGATCTCAGTGTCAACTTCCTCCCCAGTGTTCCCAGGTTCTCTCCCATATCCCCACCCATTCCAGTCTGCCCTTTTGATAGGCACCTTCTATGTTTGTTTGCTAAAATCTGGGTCTCTTGACGTCAGTGTTGTTAACTCTGGTGTGGACATTTGGCTCTATCACCCTTAACACCACCTTTGTACCTGGCTCCCCTGTCCCCTGTTGCTTCTCATCTGTCTCTTCTCTCCCTCCCTCCACTCTTTCCGTCTCCCTATACTCCGGGGCCGAAGTTCATGAGGGTATTCCCCCTTTAACACTGCATCTAGTTATTCCAAATACCACATACAGTCACATCACCCAGCGTTTATCCTTCTTCTATCTTCATTTAACATGATGCCTTCCAGCACCATCCAAGTTGCCATGAACTGCACAATTTCATCATTCCTAACATTATTATTGATGCAAGCTACCCGCCAGGGAAAAAAAGTCAGTAGAGGCTTAGGAAGTTAGCGGCGGGAAATGGGAATTGGCCAGCAACTCACAGGTAAGGAACCGCCCGGCCGGGCCCTGCCGCGCCCCGCCCCTGAGGCTAAGCGCCCGCCCCGCCCCTTCCTCCTAGCCCCGCCCCTCCCGCCGAGCGCCCGCCCCTCCCGCCGAGCGCCCGCCCCCTCCCCGCGCGCCTGCGTCAGCTTGGCGCGTCCTAGCCCGCCAGTTCTCCGCTCGCCCGCCCACCTGCCTGGATCGCTGCCGGCCCGCAACCGTAATGCCCAGCCCAGCCTGCAGAACTGCACTGCACCCTTCGCTCTCTGGACGCAGTGCCCGCCTGACAGCACTTCGGCAGGCCTGTCACGTTCCGAGTCTGGCTCCCAGCAGCTCCGTCGCCGGACCGATCGTAGAGCTGAATAGTTTTGGAACAAACCAGAAGTGGGCGACGCTTAGGGCCAACTGTGGGAGGAAAAACCCCAAACAAACAAAATTGTAAACCGAGGCAGTGGCTGTCACTTACTGGCCAGTACGCGGTGGCGGGAGTCACCGGAGGCGTGCTGCTCAGAAGCCGAGGGGCACGGAAAGCTCCAGCCGAGCGCTGGGGCCAGGGCCGCGAGGGAGGCGTGCGCGGGCTGTTGTTGGCGCGCAGACGCGGGCGGGCTCGCCGCGTGGTCAGGCCCAAGCCGCGCTTCGCGGGCGGCTCTTAAGAGCCCGCGCGCCCGACGTAGGACGCGCCTCGAGCCGCCTCAACTTCGCAGCCCGGCGGCTCTTCCGGGTGGAGAAGTGGGCGTGCGCTCCGCACCGGGCCCCTCCGGACGCCGCGGCGGGGCGGGGCGGGGCGGGAATGAGGCGGGGGCCGACTCCGGCTGGGCGAATGGAGCGGGTGGGGGCGTGGCTTCTGGAAATGGTACCCTTCCCGCTTTCTCGGCTTTACCTAATGTAAAGCCACAAATAATCACCGAAATTGTCGTCCAAAAGTTTTTAGATCGTAGGATTTTATGTTTAGATCTGTGATTCCGTTTTCTGTTATTTTTTCGATCTGGAATCTTTGTACCTAGTTTTGTTTTTGTCTCTTGCGCAGGGAAGGGTGCAACCGGCGATGCCCAGGGATTGCTCCAGGCTCTGCGCTCAGGGTCCTATTACTCACGGCCGGCCCTGGGAACTTTTGGTGAGCCCCGGATCAAAGCCGGGTCGGGTTTGAGCTTTGCCGCGTGCAAGGCAGATGCTCTACTTGCAGTACAATTGCTTAGGCCCAAGTGCTAGAAAGAGTTGTCAAAAGAAATTTTCTGTATCCCTAAGTAGCGTTCGCTGCGCTCAGAAATGAGTTTTCCCTATGTTTGAGGGGCTAATAGATCTCATGTCCCAGATATAAAATTATTAAGATACCATATCATCTCACTGTCGTTTAGACAATCTTGAAATCAGATTTGTCTTGGTTTTGTTCTTTTCAAATTTTTTTTTTTATGTTTCCATGAGTTTTCATTTCAATTTGCCTTTTTTGTTTGTTTTTGTGCCACAATAGGCGATGCTCTGGCTTACTTCTGGCCCTGCACTCAGGAATTACTCCTGGAGAGCTAGGGGTGGCGGTGGGTGGATTCTGTGTTGGCTGTATGTAGAGCAAGCGGCGCCATAGATAGATGATAGACAGACAGACCGAGAGGTAGGTAGGTAGGTAGGTAGGTAGGTAGGTAGGTAGATAGATAGATAGATAGATAGATAGATAGATAGATAGATAGATAGATAGATAGATAGATAGATAGATAGATAGATAGATAGATAGATAGATAGATAGATAGATAGATAGATAGATAGATAGATAGATAGATAGATAGACAGACAGACAGATGATAGACAGATGATAGACAGATAGATGATAGACAGAGAGGTAGAGAGGTAGATAGACAGATAGATAGATGATAGACAGATAGATAGATAGATAGATAGATAGATAGATAGATAGATAGATAGATAGATAGATAGATAGATAGATAGATAGATAGATAGATAGATAGATGGATAGTTTTTAAAAAAATTAGAGTTGTATAGACCCTATAGGTCAAATAGAAGAATTTACATGTTGTTAGTCATGTGACCCTTGCACAAAGTAAATGTTTGGGTGTTATATAATTTATCTCAAACGTTTTGATCTTTTTTATCAGGTTTCTCACAGACTTAGCACTAAAGTCAACAAGAATAAAAATTATGCTTTTTCCGGTCTTATTGAGAAATAATTAACATACATCACTATAAGTTTAAGGTATTCAGCATGATGGTTTGATATGCAAGTATTGTAATTAAATGTAGTCCTTCTAATAGTCATTTCATTGTGATTTGATATAATCCTGCTTTTTAAAAATTATTTTAAGGGCCGGAGCAATAGCACAGCGGGAGGGCATTTGCCTTGCACGCAGCCGAACCCGGTTGATCCTTGGCATCCCATATGGTCCCCCAAGCACTGCCAGGAGTAATTCCTGAGTGCAAAGCCAGGAGTAACCCCTGAGCATTTGCCAGGTGTGACCCCCCAAAAAAAAACTGCAAATAAATAAAATTATTTTAATTGTGCTTTAGGCTGTAATTACACAAAATCATTAACAATACTCATCTCATAGCATCTTTTTCTTAGATTTTCTTCAAGGCATTTCTTCCTAACATTCAAGTCTTTGATCCATTTCATTTCAGTTGTGAATGGTAAAAGCTCTGAATCTAGTTTTATTCGTTCATAACAATATCCAATTATTCCAGAATTGTTTATTGAAGAGATTGCCTTTTCTCTATTGAATACAGATACACCTCAGAGATAGTGCAGAGCTGATCTCGTCTACCTTAATAAAGCAAATAAAACAAGTGTATGGGTGTTTGGACTTTATAGGGGACATAAAAGTTAGATCTCTTACATAGAAATCATTTCTAAAAAGAACTGCCATATATCTTAATTACAAATGCTTTATTGCTGAAAAATATAACCATTCTTAAAGTTTTAGCAGGTTAAAACTGGTGGCAGTTGATAGCGACTGTCTGAAAACGGTGGTGTTTACTGAAGGCCTAGGAGACTATAGAAATTTTTTTAAAAAACAAGACTGCAATGGCTAGAGAGCTCCATCACATGGAGCACTTGCTTTGCATGCAGGAGACCCAGGTTTAATCCCCACACACCCCTCCCCATAAACTCATCCTGTAATTCGTGAAAGGATTGTTTTCATTGGACATTGTCTATTCCTGTTTCCTTAGGTATCATGTGGTACTTGCCTTCATCTGATTTATTTCATTTAGCATGACCTCTTTCTGTGCCATGCTATAGCAAAAAGTAAGATTTCACCTTTTCTCACAGTTGACTAGTATTTCATATTTAATATATGTAACATCTTTTCATCCCTGATTCAGTCATTGGGCACTTGGGTTGCTTTCAGATCATGACTATTGAACATAGGTGCAATGAATATTGGGTACATATCTATCTTTTTTTTATTCTTTGAATAAATATATGAGAGTAGAATCGCGGACCATTGTTGGACAGGTTTAGCTAACCTGGGAGCTTTGTTGTTTTGCCCACTCCCAGCTTAATCTATTTAAGCCAAGGTTCATTCTAATGAGACCTCTCTTCTATGTAAACACTGCTAGGGGGTGTGGCAGTTACAGAAATCACCTTGATTGAATAACTTCTGACTTATACATCTACTAAGACTTCTATGTTTTCTACATTGGGCACAGCTCCTCTATATACCCACTGCACCCAGCGTGGGACAGTTAGAATTTACCAGGAGACTACAACCCTGGCTAAGTAGACACTATTGGAAGACTATAGGAAGGATCATACTAGTTTGCTCTAAGCAGGCGAGTGTGACCCTTTTAGTACACAAGAACAAGATACTCAGAATCACCCTGGTGCAGATAATAAGAAGGACCTTGTGGGTACCATCTAGATTACATGAACCTCATGAAATAAGATGCATTACTTTATATCAGCCCTCTCTTCAGTGTTTTACATAAGAGATAATCTTGGGATTAGTCCTTGGCTAACCTTTGTTTATACCTGCAATAGGGTGTGGCACTACACTCTGTTTAGAGTTCTTTGTTGACATGACCCTCCCGTTGGATTACTTTGGTGTATATAAGGGGACTAACTTGAGGCCCCTTCACTTTGAGCCTTTTTCGCTTTCAGCTTTTGGCTCCTGCGGCTTTTGGCTTTTGGCTTTTTGCTCTTTGGCCTTTTGCTCCTTCTGGGTAGTACTCATCTCGGGTGAGATCCTCTCTCTCTGGTGGGAGACTTAGGCTCTTTTGTATGGTCTAAGTTCGGACCAGAGCTAGAGTTTGTTCATTATATATTGGAGTGCTCTGGAAGAGCTTTTGTACTATTAAAAGCCTATTTGGAACTGCACGGACTCGTGAGTTTTCTTCTGTTCTCCGGCGTCCTCGGAGGTAGAAGAGAACTTCTGTCTTGACACTGTTGGGGACCCCGGCATCCCGACAGACCATAGATAGTACTTTTTAGTTTATTTAAAATAAATTCCGTAGTATTTCCCATAGGTCCAGACTTCCAGTTAGTAGGCTACCTGGATTGGTATCTCAAGGTCTCTTAGTTTTCTTTTGGACACATAGTGCTTTTTTTTTTTTTTTGTTTTTAGGCCACAGTGCTCAAGGCTTATTTCTGGCTTTGTGTT
>JAJIBD010011290.1:0-40783 GCA_021461705.1 Cryptotis parvus
AATATGACTTTAGAAGTAAAAAAAGAAAAGTTATGGTTATTCCATGCTAGCTTCCTTCTAAGCTTTGCTCCCTTGGAGATTCTAATTCTTTCCTACATCTAGTATATAACCTTTATGTCAAACACCACTGTATCTCTCAAAGTCAGACATTAATTCTGAGACACGAAACTGCACTATGAATATATGTACTTTCCACATTGAGAAAGAGAAACATTTGACTCTTTTTATAATCAACCCTTGCTCACTATTTTTGCTGTGCAAAACAATATCAACTTTTTTTTTAATCTCCTGGCTTTCAAAATGTGTTCACTTGACATTAAAAATTTGGTCTAGGGTGTTGCAGGACTCCTCTAAGAGCCTCTGCATCTGCCCTGGATTGCCTCCTGCAGGTCACTCGTAGATAAGGGGGGTAGTCTAAATGTGGCAGTTTATCTGACCATGTATTCTGTACTGGCTGGTATAAATATTCTCTCATGCTACCACAATCATCGTGGGACTAGCTAGATCTTACCAGCATATTTGCCTGGCCACGTTGGATCTATAAGTAATTAGACCAGAGAGAAATGCTGTTTGCCTCCAAGCAAGCAAGCATGGCTCCCCTGATAACTCAAAGGCAACTAAAATACAAAACTACTGTGAGTAGACCAGACTCTTGTGAAGGCTTGGAGAAATATTTAACTGGCATTAGTATTAGTCTTTGTTACAGAGACATGCCATCTCAGAAACCCCCTTCTCTACCCTATAAAGGCATTTCCAGGCAGATCTTGGCTCAAAACATTAGCATATAATAGAGCCTAGGTGAGGTGCTGGGAGAAATTACCTAAGGGCATTTGACCCTTCCTGCTTCCCATAATAGTGGGAGGTCTGAGTTGTAGGGGTATAAAACCAGCCTGCTTCCCTCTTTCACTCTTTTTATTGAGCTCTCTCTCTTTTGGGCTCTCTCTTTTGTGAGATCGCACCCTTCTTGGGAGTCTTGTGTCTTTTCTCCTCTTTTACAGGGTCTTAACACGTGGAGGCCGCCATCTTGGCCTACATGTCTCTGGGGTTCTAGCTGGGAATCCTAAGCACAAGGTTTCTCCTATTGCTGATTTGTATGCCTGAACCTGTGATAAGTAAAGCCTTTTAAAACTGCATCGGATTCCTGAGTCTTCATCCATTCCCAGCCGGCCCGGAGGTAGAAGGGAACTCGCTTCCCGGCACTCTCTGGGACCCTTATGCGGCATTCCCCCATACTGGGGGCTGGAATGACAGCACAGCGGGTAGGGCGTTTGCCTTGTATGCAGCCAATCTGGGTTCAATACCCGGCATCCCCGTATGGTCCCCTGAGCACCCCCTATGGTCCCCAGAGCCAGGAGTAATCCCTGAGCATTGTAAGGTGTGAACCAAAAAAACAAACAAAAAAAAAGCTGGTCTAAGAATCAGGCTTATAATTGAACCATCTATTTTTTAAATGCCCACTGCCTTGCGACAGAGATCAAGCTTAAGAATTACGCCAATGTCTGATGTCTTTACCCTGAGCCAAATTAAATTCCCGTAGGTGTCACCCTCCTCCTACCTTGCACTAAATTAAATTCTTCATTAAGGTCTCACACTCCTACTGCCCCCCGAGGAGCGAGGCTCTATGCACTCACGGCCGGATACCAGTGATGTCTCCTCTCCCTGGCTTAGGGTGGGGGCTGGGGAAGATTTGTTTTTCTAGCTAAATTACATATTTTTTTTCTTTTTGGGTCACACCCAGCAACACTCCTGGCTCTGCGCTCAGGAATTACTTCTGGCAGTGCTCAGGGGACCTTATGGGATGGTGGGGATCGAACCCAGGTCAGCCAAGTGCAAAGCAAATGCCCTCCCCGCTGTGCTATGGCTCCGGGCCCCCTAAATTACGTATTTTCATAGAGAAGCAAGTATTCCAGATTGTTCTTTTATTGTGTTGGGTTTGTTTGTTCTGTTGTTGCTGCTGACCTTTTGCTTGTTTGCCTTGTTCAAGGCTGAGCATTTTTCTGGCACCCTGTTGGGCTGTCTGCAGTTCAACGCTTTGAACAAAAGTGAACAAAAGCTCTCTCCAGTTGTCTGACATCCCAGGTAGGAACCTCTCCCCATTGCCCTTAAGACCGATCTGCTGGGTGCAGAGAGTTAAAATGTTATCAAAGGGGCAGGACCGATACTACAGCAGGAGGGCGTTTAACTTGCATGCGCCAACTGGGTTTGATCCTTGGCATCCCATATGGTCCCCCAAGCACCATCAGGAATAATTCCTGAGTGCAGAGTCAGGAGAACATCACCGGGTGTGACACAAAAAGGCAGGGAAAGAAATTCCTCCTTAAAATATATCAGGTGGTCTTACCAAAAGTGTAAATTACGCAAACGTGTGGGAGTCAGAGGTTAGGTAAGACAGAGAAGGGAACATGTGTGAATAAATGTCAAAAGGGCTGATACCAACATAGAACTGAGTATTAAATACAGGCAAAAAAAATTGCACATGATGGCTTCTAAGTGTATGTAGTGCAACCCACAATGTATAAGAAAAGAGAGAGAGGGAGAGAGAAGATAGATAAAGAACCTGCCATTGAGGCAGGCTATGGAAGGGGGAGGGAATTAGGGACATTGGTGGTGGGAAATGGGCACTGGTGGAGGGCGGGTGCTGGAACACTATGTGACCGAAACCTCTAAACATGAACAACGTTGTAATTGTATATCTCACAGTGGTACAATAAAATGTTTAATAAAAAAATTCCTCCTTAATTCTAGGAGAAACAAATCAAGTCCTCAGATCTTCATTTCCAATACTATATTCCTACCCCTCCCCACCAAAAAGTGAGGCGTTAAAAAAGAGTTCCTTGGACAAATGATTGACTCTAGCACTGGGACAGAAAATATGCAAGAAGAAGCAAATGAAAAATAGGCGAGAGATCTGAGCAGACACTTCTGGCTCTGTGCTCAGGGCCATGTCTGGTGGTGTTCAGAAGACCACGCTTAGATGTGAGTCAGGGTTCCAACGGGACTACACTCTCATGGTAGACCGGCACCTTCATTTTTGGTCATCTCTCCAAGCCCAGGATGTATGTGTTACTTTGTATTTTGAAATTAAAATGTATACTTTGTATTTTGAAATTCAGAAAAATTGTCAACATGTTGCAGAGCAGGGATGGAGAGCTAGTACAGGGGTTAACGGCACTGGTTTTGATACCGCCAACCTGGTTCAATACCCAGCACCACAGGTCGAACCCTAAACATTAGAGTCCGGAGTAGTCCCTGAGCACTGCGAAGTGTGACCCAAAAAACCCAACAATTTATTTTTTTGCATTGTTAAACAGTTTATTTCCTGTTTCCCCCTACTAACAACTTGCATAACCATAGTACCACCAGCAAAACTGCTGGAAAAATTAGCAACAGCATAATATTATTAAATAAACTATAGGCTTTGTATAGCACAAAAATTCCTGAAGCTTCCCTCACCTGATTTTTTTTTTTTTTGGGGGGTCACACCTGGCAATTCTCAGGGGTTTCTCCTGGCTCTGCACTCAGGAATTACTCCTAACGGTGCTCGAGAGACCATATGGGATGCTGGGGATTGAACCCAGGACAGCACAGGCCAGCCACGCTCAAGGCAACGCCCTACCCGCTGGGCTATCGCCTCCAGGCCCCTCTCACCTGACTTATAATAACATTCCCCTGGTTATTTTTATCTATCTATCTATCTATCTATCTATCTATCTATCTATCTATCTATCTATCTATCTATCTATCTATCTATCTATCTATCTATCTATCTATTTTTGCTCTATCTATCTATCTATCTATCTATCTATCTATCTATCTATCTATCTATCTATCTATCTATCTATTTATTTATTTTTGCTTTTTGGGTCACACCTGGCAATGCTCTGGGGTTCCTCCTGGCTCTGCACTCAGGAATTACTCCTGGCGGTGCTCGCCCCCTGGCTATTTTAGCATGACTGAAGAATCTTCTGGGAATAAACTTTATAGATGTCGTTCAAGTTCGAAGTCAGCTTACTTTTTGAGATACAGGGATTACTCCACTCAATCAGATGAGGAATTGTCAAAGCAGAAGCTATCTCTGGCTACTCACACAAGAAGGAAGCAGAAGGAGAAGTCAGAATTTGAAGTGCAAGAGGATATCCTGCCCACTACTGCTTTAATAGAGCAGATTTCAGAAGAAATCCAGGGCCTCAGGGAAACGAAAGTGATCCCTGGCTGACAGCTAGGAAGGAAATAAGAACTTCAGGTCCACAAGGAGCTTGGCCACAAATTCTCCCAGATATGGGGGGCGGAGCGATAGCACAGCGGGTAGGGCGTTTGCCTTGTACGCAGTCGACCCAGGTTCAATCCCCAGCATCCCATATGGTCCCCCCGAGCTCTGCCAGGAGTAATTCCTGAGCGAAGAGCCAGGAGTAACCCCTGATCAACGCCGGGTGTAACCCAAAAAAAAAAAAAAAAAATTCTCCCAGATGTGAATTTTCCAGATTTTTTCAGATTATCTGGAAAAATCTCATTTTTCAGATCATCAGAAACTGGTGGCCCAAACTCTGATTTTGCTGGTGTGAGCTCCTCCCGAGAGAGCTGAGCCAAGGCCATCCGGATTTCTGAGCTGTCCAGCTAGAGAGTGACAAGTTGTGTATTGCTTCAGATTTCTAAATTCCGGCAATTTGTTACTCATTCATTGTATTTTAACCACTTGTCCACTCACGCCATCTCCATTGCAGGATCCCACACTACACGTATAGCTACTTACACCTGTACTTGATCGGTATAGTACAGTGTAGGCTAATGAGTAGCTGTAGGATCTGGAAGACCAACTCATCCTAAGAAAAGTGGTGGGAGGGGCTGGAGACTAGTACAGCAGGTAGGGCATTTGCCTTGCACACGTCCAACCTGGGTTCGATCCCCAGCCTGAGTGCAGAGTCAGGAGTAACATTGAGCATCACTGGGTGTGATGCCAAAAAAAAAGTGGTGAAGAGGCCCTTCCTTTCCTTCACCTCCACACCAAGCCAAGTGAACAGAAGCCCCTAAACCCTTTTGTGGGAGGTGCCAAGAGTACGCAGAACTGACTTGCCAGCTCTCGGTACTTCCCCTCCGCTCATCCTTCATCCTTCAAGTAGTTGAGAGGTAAAACAAGAATACAAGCCATTGAGAACTGCTGCCGTAAGATTAAAAAAAGAAAGAAACAGTAACAACAATAATAAATCACAGATTTAGGCGCTTTCAGCTATTTATTAAATTGCTACCATGCAGAGTAAGCGCCCTTCTGTGTCTGCCCTGCATGTAGAAGGGAGTCCCTGCCAAACAAACCAGAATAAGTATGAAAGAACATGTAAAAGGAGAAACAGTTTACTTGGGTTTTTTAAGGCTGGGCCACTCCTAGCAGTGTGGTACCAGGGGCCAAACCTGGGGCACCCACATGCACTGCGCACTTTTTTCCCCTTTTTTTGCATTTTGGGTCACACCTGGCAATGCTCAGGGATTACTCCTGGCTTTTTGATCAGGAATTATTCCTGGCGGTGCTCGGGGACCATATGGGATGCTGGGGATCAAACCCATGTTGGCCACGTGCAAGGCGAACGCGCTACCCGCTGTGCTATTGCTCCAGCCTGCACTGTGCACTTTAAACCATCTCCCTAGTCCAAAGATTGTACTTTTATTTCTGGTTTTATTATTGTTTTTGTGGGGGAGGTGGGCACTACTGGTACTCAGGGCTTCCTCCTGGCTCTGCACTCAGGAATCACTGCCTGGCAATGTTTGGGGGAACCACAGAGGGTGCCCGGGGTTGAACTCAGGTGAGCCACATGCAAGGCACCTTAGTCAGTGTGTTATCTTTCCTGCAGCCCCCAAATTACACGTTTAAATAACAAACAACATAGACAGGGGCCGGAGCGATAGCCCAGCGGGTAGGGCGTTTGCCTTGCACGCGGCCGGCCTGTGCCGCCCGGGTTCGATCCCGGCGTCCCATATGGTCCCCGAGCACCACCAGGAGTGATTCCTGAGTGCAGAGCCAGGAGAAACCCCTGAGCATTGCCGGGTGTGACCCAAAAAAGCCAAAAAAAAATAAATAAATAAATAACAAACAACATAGACAGGGGCCGGAGGCGATAGTCCAGCGGGTAGGGCGTTTGCCTCGCATGTGGCCAGCCTGTGCCAGCCCAAGTTCGATCCCTGGCATCCCATATGGTCCCCGAGCACCTCCAGGAGTGATTCCTGAGTGCAGAGCCAGGAGGAACCCCTGAGCATTGCCAGGTGTGACCCAAAAAAGCAAAAAAAAAAAAAAATAGACAGGAGGAAAAATAAACATTTGTGTCATATATATACACATACATACATATATATATATATATATATATATATATATTTTTTTTTTTTTTTTTTTTTTGCTTTTTGGGTCACACCTGGCAATGCTCAGGGGTTACTACTGGCTCTGCCCTCAGGAATTACTCCCTGGCGGTGCTCAGGGGACCATATGGGATTCTGCCCTCAGGAATTACTCCTGGCGGTGCTCAGGGGACCATATGGGATACTGGGGATCGAACCCTGGCCGGCATAGGCCGCCACGCATAAGGCAAAAGCCCTACCCCGCTGGGCTATCGCTCCAGCCCCTTGTGTCATATTGTTAATTCAACAAGAACACTATGAAATGAGATTTTTAAACTACAGCTAAGTCAATAGCAAGAGAGAAGACACAGCAAAGTTAAAAAAAAAAAAAAACAACCTGGTAGAACTAGTAAAATACAGATAAAAGTAAAATTATGACATAATTTTCTGGGGAGGTTGCTCAGTGGCTATTCCTGCCCTGTGCTCAGGAGTGAGCCCTGCTAGTGCTCTGGGAAGCGTGGTGTGGGTGTGGGGCTTCTAACCCATTGGACGATGTGTAAGACAAGTGCCTGGCCCCGATATTATCTCTCTGGCCATATCATATACTTTAAAACCAGCAAAATATTAAACTAATAATTCAGAAAGTTGACTATTAGAGAAAATAGGGATGGGAAAGTTGCATCACATATTAAGACAAAGACAAACATGTATAAAAAAATAGAGATGTCAGAGAGCCAACAAGTAAGGCTCTGAGAAATACGTAATTTTCTAAATAAACAGTTTGAACAAGGAACAACCTGTTCCATGCATTCATTTCATAAAACACTGAATGCCTACCATGTGCGAGGTATTGCTACAGCTGCTGATACAGCAACAAAGCACATAACTATCCACGGCCTCGTGAATTATACAGTTCAGTGAAAGGGAGATAAGTAATAATTAGATGTCAGAAAGAGAGAAAACAAAGAAAAAGTATGGGTGAGGGCACATGAGTTCCAATTTTGTTTTTAATTGGGGGGATTTGGGAACCATACCTGGCAGTGCTCAGGGCTTTGCGCCTGGACTCTGTGCTCAGAGATCACTTGTGGCAGTGCTCAGGGGACCAGATCAATGCTGAGGTTTGAACTGGGCTGATCATGTGCAGCCAACGCCAACTCATGAGTTCCTATCTCTCCAGCTCAAAACAATTGGAAAAAAAATTATTTTTTGGGGGGTGAGCTTGGAGAGGACATACCCAGTGAAACTCAGGGCTTTCTCCAGATTCTGCGCTCAGGGACCACTCCTTGTGGGCTCAGGAGACCGTATGAGATATTGGGGATCAAAGCCGGGTTGGCTGCTACATGGCAAGAACCCTGCTTGCTGTACTATCGCTCCAGTCCGAAGTTCTAATTTTTAAACAAGGGAATGCTTACTGTTTTAATCAGGAAATATCTATGTCAGGAACTTCCAAAGGAAAGATACAGAGGATTCCAGAAACAAAGGAGTAAATTATGTGGGAACTAGAGTTGGGAAGACCTTTGGAGCAAGGCTTGTCATTCAGAATAGGCAAAGCTGGAGCCGGAGCCACAGCACAGCAGGTAGGGTACTTGCCTTTACATGCGCCAACCCAGGCTTGATCCCCGTTATCCCATATGGTCCCAGGAGTAACCCCACAGCATCACCAAGTATGACACCCCCCAAAAAAAGCAAATAGACAAAGTTGGTTATAGTCTGTTTGTATGCAGGAATGTGATAGTTGTGTGTGTGTGTGTGTGTGTGTGTATGTGTTTGGGGGCCACACCCTCTGGATTCTGTGCTCAGGGATCACTCCTGGTGGGCTTGGGAACCAAATGGGGTGCCAGGGACAAAACCTGAGTCAGGAGCATGCAAGGCAGGCACCTTGCCATTGTACTATCTCTCTGGTCCCAGTGTTTATAAGCCAGTTTGACTACCAAAGTGATATGGTCTGAACATATAAATTATAGCCCCACACTTTTTCTCGAGCCTTTAAAGATTGTCGTTGCTTAACTATAGAATAAATATTAAGAGAAGGATGTTTTATTTTGAATTAATGAGATTAAATAAAGTTAAAAATATACAGAGGATCTCTATACCCTTCACTCAGTGTTCCTCATGGTATCTTTTTGTATCTTTTTCCTTTATTCTCTTTTTTCTTCCTACCTCCTTTCCTCCCAGACCCCCCCATTTTTGTTTTTGTTTATTTATTTTTTTTGCTGGGCAACGAACTCAGGGCCTCACACATGGGGAATTCAAACTCTACCATGAGTCCTACCCTCTCTCCCACAATGGCAACAGCGCAATAACTAGCAGTATCCAAACCAGGAAGCTGATACTGGTGCACCCACAAAACTACTTTGGATTCTGACATGTTGACGCTACACTTGTGCCTAAAGTTCTATAAAGTTATCGTAGGTAGATCTGTGTTACCGGCCTCATAATCTAGATACAGAACCACGTCATCACCAGGAACACCCCCTTTCTACTCCATACGGTCACACCCACCCCATCCTTCCTCACACCCTCCCATCCAATTCCTAACACCTGACAACCATTTATCTGCGCTCTATCTCTCTCCACTGTAACTTTTTAAAATTATCTGTCTTTCACTCAAGATAATTTCATGTTTCAATTTGGGATAACAGGTTAATGATTATGATTCTGGTATTTGTCATGTGATAAAATGATATTATCTACCTTCCCAGGTTCACCTAATGTCTAGTCTTATTTCTGACCTAGATGAGCTTCTTGGTACTACTTTGTAGCTAAAGAATACAGTAATGTTGGTTAAATGTTAACTACAACTACAGGTCGAAATAGTTACAGACAAGTGTTCAAAGGTTACATTTTGTTCTAACATCACGATTATGGGTGGGAGGGTTATCTCTTTTAGATGAAGTTGTTTCTTCAGAATTTCTGGGGCCAATTAAAACAAAACCAGAGAAAAATAAAATGTTAAAAATGTATAAACTAAATTTTTGTATCTATTTTTTTTTTTTTTTGCTTTTTGGGTTACACCCGGCAATGCTCAGGGGTTATTCCTCCTGGCTCTGCACTCAGGAATTCCTCCTATCATGCTTGGGAGACCATCTGGGATGCCTAGGATGGAACTCAGGTCGGCCACGTGCAAGGCAAATGCCCTACCCACTGTGCTATCGCTCCAGCCCCTCTGTGTTACTTTTCAAAAGCATAAAGCAGTTATAAGCAGGTAGGAACTTGTTGCAGGACCCCTAGGGCCGCTGCATCTGCTCTGGATTGCCTCCCGCAAATCACTTCTAGATAAGGGGGTAGTCTAAATGTGGCAGTTTATCCGACCATGTATGCTGTACTAGCTGGTATAAATATTCTCCCATGCTATCACAATCATCGTGGGACTAGCTAGATCTTACCAGCATATTAGCCTGGCCACGTAGGACACCTAAGTAATTAGACCAGAGAGAAATGCTGTTTGCTTCCAAACAAACAAGCATGGCTCCCTGATAAAATATAAAACTACAATGAAGTAGAGGAGACTTGTGAAGGCTTGGAGAAATATTTAACTGGCATTGGTGTTGATCTTTGGTACAGTGACATGCCATCTCAGAAACCCCCTTCTCTACATTTCAAAGGCATTCCTGGCTCAAAACATTAGCACAGTAAAGGCCCTAGGTGAGATGCAGGGGAGGGATTACCTGAGGGCATTGGACCCTCCCTGCTTTCCATAACAATGGAAGGAAGGTCTGAGTTGCGGGGGGATATAAACTAGCCGGTTCCCGCTCTCCCGGGCTTCTTCCTGGTGGGATCTCGCCTTGTGAGCGTTTATTCCCCTTGGAAGTTTTACACGTGGTGGTCGCCATCTTGGCCTACACGTGGCTGGGGTTCTAGCCTGGAATCCTAAGCATCGGGTTTTTCCTTTTGCTGATTTGTATGCCTGAACCTGTGATAAGTAAAGCCTTTTAAAACTGTATCGGATTCCTGAGTGTTCATCCATTCCTCGCCGGCCGGAGGTAGAAGGGAACTCGCTTCCCGGCACTGTCGGGGACCCGGCGGAGCGCCCGACAGGAACTATGCTGTCTTCTTTACCATCAAGTCAGTAAACAGAGAATATAACTCTGATGCCAAATTAGGTCACATGGGTACTATCTGATCTTTTCAGAAATTCAGAAATTTCTGCTGAGATTACAAAAGAATTCCAAATAACTAAGTTTCACTCTAAAAACGACCCTAGAAGTTTTTGGTTGTTTTGTCTTAGGGCCACACCTGGCTTATTCATGGTGCCCTGCTCAGGGATCACTCCCGCTGAGCTTGGGGGACCATGCGTGGTGCCGGGGAGCAGGTGTGTGGCATGCAAGGCAAGCGCCCTATCTGCTTACCATTCCTCCGGCCCATCCATGAGAATGTTTTTGAATTTATGACCAAGAAGCAGGAGAACGGTAAAATTTCCCTCTGTTGTCTGTTGGGACTATTTTCTTATATGGAAATTTTTTTTTTATATCTGGAGAAAATCAACTCTCTTCCTCTCTTTTAATAAAGGACCAACAGTCCTGCCTTTTTTTTTAAATAATCATCAAATTTGAAAATGCTTATATCCTGTTCTGCAATTCTACTTCTAGGAATCTATGCCCCAGTGTGCCAAGATGTTGCTACACAGTTGATGTTCTTGCAATTTTCTAGTTATTGAGTAATTAGTTTTATTTTGGGGAGAGGCGGGAAATGGGTTACAGCCTGTGGTGCTAAGAACTTACTCTTGGTGCCTGTGGGAACCTTATGCGCTGCCTGGAAGAACCATATGTAGTGTCACGGATACCACCAGGGACAGCGGCTGGCAACCCAAGTGCCTTAACCCCTACCTTATTTCTCCAGCCCCTCAGCGATCAGAAACAAGATACAGCTCCGTTATTTTGGAAAAGAGTAAATAAATAAGAATACATTAAACAACAAAGTACTGACTTAAAAGAAATTCCTGCAATTCTTAGGTACAGAAAGTAAACAAAGAATAGTGAAGACTTAGATATTGAAGGGACACAAAACATTGGGAATTTGGGGCAGAGGATGTTCTCAAAAATAAAAAATAACTTCAAAATATTTGATATAAAATATATTGGATGTTATTTGAATTTTGAAAAATGAGTATGCATGTTTATACTAATTGTGCAGCTAAAATAAAGGGGGAAGAGGCAAAAAAATTTTACAAAGCGAAAAAGAGGGGGCTGGAATCTGACTCATGACATCTCCATGAGAGCCCCTACTTGGGGGAAGGAGGAGAAGAAGGAGGAGGAGGGGGAGAGGGGGAGGAGGAAGAGGAGGAAGAAGAGGCCCTACTTGGGGGTAAGCGGAATAAGAAGGAGGGGGAGAGGAAGAGGAGGAGGGAGGAGGGGGAGGAAGAGGAGGAGGAAGGAGGGGGGAGGAAGAGGAGGAGGGGGCAGAGGAGGAGGGGAGGAGGGGGAGGAAGAGGAGAAAGAGAAGGAGGAAGGAGGAGGAGGAAGGAGGAAGAGGAAGAGGAGGAAGAGGAGGAAGAGGAAGGAGGAGGAGGAAGGAGGAGGAAGAAGAAGAGGAAGGAGGAGGAGGAGGAGGAGGAAGAGGAGGAAGAAGAAGAGGAAGGAGGAGGAGGAGGAGGAAGAGGAAGAGGTCAGGGGCGGTAGCTCAGTACAGAGGAGTCCAAGTTTTGTACATGTTGAGATTGAGTTTGAACCTTGACACCAAATAGTCCCCCCAGCCCCCGGCACCCGGGTACTGCAAGCATAAGGCAGTTCCACTTTCTCAGGAGGGCACAGAAGGTGTAGGCCAGGGAGTGGCCCCTCAGCTCCCTGAGCAGGACTTGCAAAAGCCTGTCCCTGGGGCAAGCAGATGCCCTTGGGTTGCACTTGCTTGTGACAGGACTTATGGAGATGTTACTAGTGCCCACTCGAGCAAATCGATGAACAATGGGAAGACAGTGATACAGTGATGAGGAGGGTTGGGAGCGATTAATACGGCAGATAGCGGATGTGGTTTGCACAATGCTGACCCAGGTTCATATGCCCCCTCAGCTCTACCAGGAGTGCTCCCCGAGCACAGTCAGGGAGTCAGCCCTGAGCATAGCCAGGTGTGCCTCCCAAACTTAAGGGCTTTCCCCACAAAACATGAATGTGAGTTATCTACCTAGTAAAATACTTAATATTTGTTGACTGTCACACACAAAACTACAAGGCAGAGAGGTGGTTTTTTTTTTTTTTTTTTTTTTTTGCTTTTTGGGTCACACCGACCATGCACAGGAGTTATTCCTGGCTCTACACTCAGGATTTACTCCCGGTGCTCGGGGGACCATATGGGATGGCAGGGACTCAAACCTGGGTTGGCCGTGTGCAAGGCAAGCACCCTACCCGCTGTGCTATTGCTCCGGCCCAAGGCAGAGAGATGTTACGGTGTTAGTCTTGCATTGTTCTAACCAGATTTGATCCAAGCATCACTGGCCCCCTAAGCATCACTATCCCCCCCAAAACAAACAAAAAAAAAATGAAGCTGGAGCAATTGTAAAGTGTGTGCCTTGCATGCAGCCAACCCAGGTTCAACCCTGGCTTCCCATATGCTCCCCTGAGCATATGGGGAAGCCATCTGCAAGGAGTGACTCCTAACTGCAGGCCAGGAGTAACCCCTGAGCACGGCCGGGTGTGGTCCAAAAACAACAACAAAACAAAAACATAAAAAGAAGAAAATATCTATGCCCTTTGGAAAGTGGAACTGAAGTAATGGCCTCACCACTGGAGATGGTAAAATATAATTTTATATATCATGACTGTGTTAACACTAATCATGTAATCATGTTACCTCAATTACAAA
Organism: Cryptotis parvus; assembly: GCA_021461705.1. Classification (NCBI taxonomy): domain Eukaryota; kingdom Metazoa; phylum Chordata; class Mammalia; order Eulipotyphla; family Soricidae; genus Cryptotis; species Cryptotis parvus. The sequence continues at coordinate 13,117 of JAJIBD010011290.1, forward strand.
AAACCCCTAAAAATAAATAGCCTCAATAAAATGAGTTACTTGAAATATTTAAAAATAATTTTAGGGGCCTGGAGTGATAGTATAGAGGGGAGGGCATTTGCCTTGCATGTGGCATTCCAGGGTTTGCTCTCTGGCATCCCATATGGTCCCTGGAGCACCACCAGGAGTAATTCCTGAGTGCAGAGCCAGGAGTAAACTCTGAGCATCTCGGGTGTGATCCCGAAAGCAAATATATATAGATATAGATAGATATATAGATATAGGCTTTTGGGATATATATTTATATATATTTATATATATTTATATATATATTTTTATATATATATATAAAATAAATAAAGTGATGCTCAGTGGAGGTTGGACCCTGAGTACCTGTTACAGAGCAGAGAAAAAATATCAGCAAATGATGACTAGATCATTTAAAGCTATTTGCTAGCACTCAGTTCTTTAAAGGCAGAAGGTAAGCGAGGACAGATGATGGCGATTCTCATTACTTGTCTTTTAGGTGCGCTGCTTGAGAGGGTGCAGCCTGATCCTTCCTCTCAGCTTAAGAATTAGGTGGAGTCAGGAAACCTTATTGGCAACTATTGAAAATAAAGTGCCAAGTGACTTTAAAAGTGCCAGTCATAAAGGGCGGGTGGGGAGTGGGAGAGAGAGAGAGAGAGAGAGAGAGAGAGAGAGAGAGAGAGAGAGAGAGAGAGAGAGAGAGAGAGAGAGAGAGAGAGAGAGAGAGAGAGAGAGAGAGAGAGAGAGAGAGAGAGAGAGAGAGAGAGAGAGAGAGAGAGAGAGAGAGAGAGAGAGAGAGAGAGAGAGAGAGAGAGAGAGAGAGAGAGAGAGAGAGAGAGACCAGCAGGTAGGGCGTTTGCCTTCCGCGCAGCTGACCCGGGTTCAATCCTGGCATCCCATATAGTCCCCTGAGCACTGCCAGGAGTAATTCCTGAGCAGAGCCAGGAGTAACCCCCTGAGAATCGCCGGGTGTGACCCAAAAAAGAAAAAAAAAGAGAGAAGAGATAAAAAAAAACCTGCCATAGAGGCAGGCTAGCGTAGTGGGGAGGGAATTGGGGACATTGGTGTGGGAAATGGGCACTGGTGGAGGGATGGGTGCTGGAACACTGTATCACCGAAACCCAAACATGAACATCTTTGCAATTTTATATCTCACAGTGGTATAAGAAAAAATAAAATTGGGGCCGGAGCGATAGCCCAGCAGGTAGGGCGTTTGCCTTGCACGCAACCGCCTGTGTAGGTCCAGGTTCGATCCCCGGCATCCCATATGGTCCCCGAGCACCGCCAGGAGTAATTCCTGAGTGCAGAGCCAGGAGTAACCCCTGAGCATCGCTGGTGTGACCCAAAAAAAAAAAAAAAAAAAAAAAAAAAGTATTACCCTGAGCATCGCCGGGTGTGATCCAAAAAAGCAAAAAAAAAAAAAGTATTAAGGTGGGCTAGTGGGTGGGGGGGAGGAAGGGATATGGGGGGAACTGGTGGAGGGACGTGGGCACTGATGTAAGAAGGGTGGGTGTTGGAATATTTTTTTTGATACCCGATCATAAGTAACCTGGTAATCTACGGTGACTAAATAAAAAATTGTTTAAAGATGGTCAATATAATAAAAAAATTAGAGTATAGAGTTCCATGGCTCACGTTTTGGAGACCCTCCAATTGAAAAATCATTTAACTACAAACCACATCGCATATAAATGGGCTGGGGGGCAAGCAGCCCCTCCGGTTACACAAGCAAACGTCTATAAATCTCTGCTCACAGGCCACTGTCTGCTCTGGTTCGCCTCGTTTGCTCGACTAGAGAAAAGGCCCCAGCGGCCAACGCTCGCTCGGTGGGGGAACGTTCCCTACGCTTCGGCGACAGCGTGGGCAAATCGCGTCACTCCTAAAGTTCCCTCCGCAAAGCGGCAATCATCGCGCCCGCGTGGATTCCCGTGGGTTCCGGGGAGGAGTAAATGGTGCAACCACAGTACGACGTGGGCACCGAGCGGCCGCTCCGACGGGATCCCAGGAGGTGCGGAAAGGCACCCGCGGCCCCAACTGCCCAGGAATCGCAGCTGGAGATGCCGGTTCTCGAGTCGGGCGCTCCCGCTCCCCACCCTCTCCTCCAACTTCACGCCCGCGACACCCGGCGAGGCCCGGGGCGCGGGGTCCCGGCGGTGTCGTCGCGGCTCGGAGCGCCCGGCCCGGGGAGGTCGCGCTCGGGGCCCGGGTCCCCGACAGCCGCCGCGCACCGGGGCCAACGGGCGCTGGGACACTCCTACTCACTCTCGGGAGTCGGGTCCCCACCTCTTTTCCCGCCGGGAGAGGGCGGTGTCCAGGTCAGGCCACCTTTAGGCGGCGCACCCGGAAGGCCAGCGGAGCCCACGGGACGGCGGGGTGGGGCGGAGGAGCGCGGAGCACAAGGCGCGCGCTCCCCGCGGACACGGAGCGGGGCGGGGGGCTGGGACGGGGGCGCGCGGGGCGCGGGGGCGCGCGGGCAGGAGCCACCGGGAGGCGGAGTCGTGGCCACCGGCCGGGAGGGGGCGCCCCGGAGCCGAGGCGGAGGCCGCCCGAGGGCGGGGCCGAGGGCAGGGCGGCGACGCGGCGGGGCGGGGGTGAGGCGAGGCGGGGACGCGCTTGCGGGCTGGGGAAGGCGGGGGCGCGGCGGTGGCGGCGGGAGCGTCCCTGGTCTCCGCCCCTGTTTCCCACTCTCCTTCCACCGCCGACCGGCCGGGGCTCGCGAGCCGCCCTGCCGCCGCTTCCCTGCGCTCGCGGCGAGCCCGTCCGTCCCCCGCCGCCTCGGTGCGCTGCTCCGTCTGGGCCATGGATGGGTAAGTGCAGGGCGGCGCGGCGGCCGCTCGGGAGCTGCGCTCTCCGCGGCGCTTCCTTGGCACTCTCGGACCGACGCGTCGAGGCCGGGGGGGCAAGAGCGGGGGCGCGGCGCCGGCGGCCTGAGCAGCGTTGCCGAGCGAGCCCGACGGCTTCCGGGAGCCCTGAGCCGCGCGCGCGCGCGTGTGTCTTTGGGGAGGGTGGGGTGGGGGTCCGCCGTCTCTTCCCTTTTCCCGACGCCCCTTCGCACCCTCCCCGGGTGGGGAAGCACAGGAAAGCGGGGGTCCGCCCTCCTCCGAGCGTGCGGGGAGTCCAGCCTCCCGACACTTCCTCTCAGAAAATGGTGCGCGGCGCCGGGGGAGGCGGAGGCGGCGCTCGGGGCGGGCGTCCTCCCGCTCGGGACTTGCTGTTTACCGGCGAGGTGGGGCGTGCGCTGGCGCGGGGCCCCGGCCGACGGCGGGGCGCGCGGGTCCGTACACGTCTGGGCGGCGCGCGGGTCCCGCAGTCCGGGGCTCGGCCCGCCCGGGGTCGCCGGCGCGGGTGTCGGGGGTCTGCGGCTCGCCGGCCGCCCCGACGGCGCGCGGAGTGCGGGGCGGCTGCCCTCGGGGAGGGCGGCGCGCGCCGGTGACACCCCGGCGCCCACCCACCCACCCCCCGGAGCAACTTGCGAATTCCTTTTGCAGTCGCGTTTGCAAAATGGGGCATCTGGGCGGCGTCCCCCGGGCTTTCGAGCGCTCAGGAAGTTGATGAGGTCCCGCGGCCAGAATCTAAAGATTCCGAGCGCTCGCGGATCCCTATTTCTCGGGGATGGGGGTAGGGGGCCTCTGGGAATCAGAGCGGGGCCCGAGATGGGTGTTTCAGGGATGAAGGCAACGACAGCGGGGTTGGGGCGAATTGAAGGGAATTCTAGGTCTCGAGGTTGATAGGTGCTTGCAGAAACAAATGTTTTTAAACGTCCCGCTTAGTTACACTTTGAAGATTCACTTATCTGTTTTCCTATATATATATTTGTTGCTATTATTATTTTTGCTGTTTGCATGTTTTCGATGGCAAGGTTTCCGTAAGCCTGTTGGTTGTGTCAGCAACTGGCTTCCCGAGAAAGCTGTGCACACGTTGCCGTGTGATTGTTGCCCCGCTGTGGAGCCGTCCTACACACCTCCGCCTGCCCCCTGTTTTCTCGCATCCTGGTTTCACCATATTAAATCCGTGGTTTCTGGGGTGGGGCTCATCAGCATTAGACAAAAATGCAATTTTGGATTTCTGGGCTGGGATGATAAGTATTTTAATTGAAAAAAGCAATTTATTTTTTAAAAATTGCTTAATTGCTTAATTTAAAATTGATTAATTGGAGATTCTCAGCGTTGTTGAAAAGTCATTTCACAGGACCTTACCCGTTGAGCCTTACCCGTATGTATGCAGAATTGTACTGTCTTGATAACTGGTGTAAGTATGCCAGTTTCGGTTCAGGAGAGTGGTAAACTTGTGTTTCATTCCGAGGAGTCAGTTATTATCACTGAGCAGCTTATTTGAGGAATGATAATAGTCTTTTTTTTTTTTTTTCTGGTTAGCTTGTCTTGGTTGTGAGAACTGAAGCACAAACTTCACTCTTTGAAGAAGTTAACCCTCTCTTCTCAACCTTTGTGTGATTTTAAAGCTGACAGTTTATCAAAAGTAAAGGGAATTAACAGTGCATGTCAAAAGTAATTTAAGATTTTGAGAAAAACGGGAGGAATAGGTATCGGGTTCAGTGTAGTAGTAGTGAATGACGCCAGAATCTTGGAGCTGGGTGTGGTGTGTCGTACGCAAATCTTCAGGTTGTGAAGAGGGAACTCCCAGTTAACACTATCAGGCCAATAATAAATCAGGAAAGATGGTGTTAAAGAATCATATTGTTTTCAGTATGTGGGGGAAAGAAGCCGTGTTGAAAGGTAAGTTCATTGGCAGCTTCCAGTAGGACCTGGATTTACTCTGATTCATCATGACCAATACCGTGGTTGTAAAATAAATTTTACATGCACAAAGTAAGGGACTGTTTATTCCCTTTAAATTTCAGACAGATTAATGTTAAGTTCCGGATCTCTGTAAGGGAAAGTGTGAAACATTTGCATGGCCATTCAGAGCACTTTGCATCGTGTTCGGTCCCAGACCTGTGTATGAGATAACGACATGGGTTATTTTATTTGGTTATTGGGTTGGAGGTAATCTGCAGCCGCACATGATCTGTGCGAGAGGGTGGCCGCGGCGGTACTGGGGCCTCTGAAATCTAACCTTCTCTCCACTCGCCCCTTGAGCTATCCTTCCCAGCTCAGGACACGGTGCTGAGCAGTGTACACAATTTAGTTGTGACTTTCTTCTCTCCACTCGCCCCTTGAGCTATCCTTCCCTGCTCAGGACACGGTGCTGAGCAGTGTACACAATTCAGTTGTAACTTTCCAGTGGGAGATAGGTAGACCAAAAAAATGGAAGACAGTTTTTTTTTTTTCTGAGTTAAAAGAGACATTTTTTGTTCAGCTGAACTTTGAGGTTTTGTTTTTTTTTTTTTTACAACTTCTTGGTCTTAAGTTACATGGTTTTGAACTTTCTGTGTTCAGGAAGCTTATTAAATTTCTGTATATCCCCTTAGTCAAAAAATAGTCCTTGTTTTTTTCTTCTGGATTGTTAACAAGCCATTAGTCAGTGTATCACTCAAGTTCCTCCTTAGTTCCCTGTGCTAATTTCTTAAATAAGGTAATTTTGCTTAGCCACAGTTTTGATGTAGAATATTTCAGTAAAGCATATCAAAAACTTTAGATATGTTGAAATTTATTATATTTTAGTTCTGAGAGACTAGATCATTTTGTGTAGTAGATGAAAATTTAGATACCTTCTTTTTCCTTAAAATCTGCTTGTTCCATTTATAACTGATTAATCTATCCCAGTGAGTTAAATGAATATGCTTTAGTGATTTTAAGTTTGGGTTAGGGATAAGTAGGTAAACACTGAGGCACAGCTGCACATTTCTAAATACTGAAAGGGAATTTGGTTTATTTTGTTTTGACAACTTTGCTTTTGCTAGACTGTTCTATCACTTTTTCTTTTTTATTAATGTTTCACTACTCATCACATTCTTGTTTTTATTATTTAACGTAATGCTTTTTCTTTTCTTTGATCTTATCTGTCTTTTTAAAACTTGTTCTCTAACTTTGTTTTCCATTTTCTCTTTTTACTTTCTCCATACAGTGTTGTTACAGATCTTATAGCAGTCGGTTTAAAGGTAGGAATCTTTTACTATCCTTTCATAAACATTTTGAAATCTCACTTTTGGCATCTTTTTTCCAATGGTGAAGTCATCTCACCTGCTATAAAATTGTTTTGGTGTGTGATAGTTTGCTTTTGCTTTCATTCATCTTCAAAATAAGTGTCTAATTTTGGATTTTGCATATTCATAAAAAGGGGCTGTCCTATCTTCTGCATCTGCAATGTGAAGAAAACTTTAGCCCGAAGTTTCACTTGAACTGTCAGTGTTCTGTTTTGTTTTAGTGTTTGAGTATAACCCAGCCTGACCTACGTTTTGATCATGTCACTTCTTATATCTTCTTTTGCATATGCTTATAACCATTAAAATACTATTACCAACTAAAGCTTCTGTAGTTTCTCCTATGTGCTAGCCGGTTTTTTCTGTGTGTGTGTATCTTCACTAATCATTATAACAGTTCTTCAAGGTAGGTATTAATATCTCATTTTAGAAATGAAAAATAGGTTCAGAAAGTTTGGTTCAGATGCACTATTTTTAAACCTACATCTACTTCTGTTCCCAAACCTGACCTTTCTCCCCCGTTATACCTAGTGTTTAGCCATGAGGATTGTGTCCGAAAGGTAAATGGCAGGAAAGTGGAATAATGTTTTATGGGACGGTTTTTTTTCTTATAAGTTATCAGTCATTTCAGTCATTTAGTCTTTTCATTTATTAGAATCTAAAATAAAAATGAAGATTAAACAATGAACATTTAAATTACAAGGCTTTAAATTTTAAATGCATTTGCTCTAGCAGTTTGGTATTTGATGTAGCTGATAATGTAGTTCTAGAAGCCACAGTTAAAATAGTAAAAATTCATGCTTGTGTGCTTTGATACAAACTTGTTCTACCACTTTCAAACCACTTCTCTTACCATCAATTTTAACACTTTTGCATTTGGTCTTGGGAGTTGATGATGATATTCATATTTTTTAAATGCCTTAAAAGTACTAAGCATAATAGACATGTGAGACACGCATAAGGTGTGTAAAATTAAAATAACGGGAACTAGTTCTTATTCTAGTTTTTGTTTTGTTCTTGAAACTGAGTGGAATTAGCATGCATTGGTAAACACTGAACATTGTAAATGGTGAAGCCTCTTTTTGGTATGACATTTAATTAGCTTTAGGTAACTAAAAAGGACAGGAACCTTGGAAATGAGAAATTGTAGGCTCAGCCGTATCTAGTGTTGCTCTTGGTGTCTCTGCATGTAGGTGCCTCCGAAGGAGTATAAGGGATGTTCCCTTATCAGAAGCGTCATTTATGGTTCTAGAGTTTATTTGGGGAAAATAAATGTCCGTGACCAAAAAAAAAATTATCAGTTTGAGCTTGGGGAATTAGGCTCAAAGGACTAACCAGCATCGTGTGTGTGTGTGTGTGTGTGTGTGTGTGTGTGTGTGTGTGTGTGTGATATAATGATTACGGGAAGGAAAATGAATTATTAGGTATAGGAATCAATTTGAATATCTGATTTGAATTTCTGACCACCTGTTAGGCAGTATATATTGTGATAATAAAGACCTGGTCCTATTCTGCAGAAAAATAAGTTGATTATCTTACTAACTTATATTAATGTTTTTATAGGAGAATATTGTGAATATCTGTGAGATTATTCATTATGAAGGAAACTTAGAGACTGGAGAGGTAGTACAGGGCGTAGGGTGTTCACCTTGCATGTGGCGACCTGGGTCCCATCCCAGGTATCCCCTGTGGTCCTCCAGGCATTTCTTGGAGTGATCCCTAAATGTAGAGCCAGGAATAGCCACTGAGCATCACGGGCGTGGCCCAAGTCCTCCTTCCAACCCCCTCCCCTTCCCACCCAGAAAAACAGGAAATTTAAGATTGTTTTACTCTTTTGAATTCCAACCCAAGGGAGGTTAGTTAAACCTCATTTTTCTAGATTATGCAAGCTAAGATTTAAGTCTTTTTTAAAACAGCAGTTATTTCTCTTTCTCTGTTTCTTCTCTGAATATGATTTTCGAACCGATTTGCCAGTGGCAAGACTGGATTTCAGATTATGTTCCACAACTTTCCTGCATTGGGAAAATAGTACGGAATTTTAAAAAAGAGTTGACTAGGATGTAAGTTTGTGTAAATTAATGGTCTGGCCTTTGCAAATAAAGTTTTTCTCTTTGTTCTTGGACAAATAAGAATTGAAAGTATTCTTAAATTTGAGACTCTTTCTAGAGAAAGAAAATAATTGTTTATAGAGATTAAATGAGGGGGTCGGAGCGATGGCCCAGCGGGCAGGGCGTTTGCCTTGCACGTGGCCGGCCTGTGCCGGCCTGGGTTCGATCCCGGCATCCCATATGGTCCCCGAGCATCGCCAGGAGTGATTCCTGAGTGCAGAGCCAGGAGTAACCCCTGAGCATTGCCGGGTGTGACCCAAAAAGCAAAAAAAAAAAAAAAAAAAAAGATTAAATGATTCCTAAAATGACAACAGGGGCTTTTGGTATTTTCTTCACTTCTGTTTCCAGTGCCAGGCCCTTAATAAGCTCTCGGAAATGTTTGATTACTAAATGAATGGCAAATTGTCACACAAGTTGCAAACTTACATTGGAGCCTGAATCTTCTAATTCTGCTAGTTTATTTTTCATCTACGTGTGTAATCTGCTGAATTAAATACATGTTTTAGATTGGCATTTTCTCTTTCTAAAACTTTCATTATAGTTTGGATAATATGGTTACAGTAGTGGTAAAGTTTATGGAATTGATGTACAAAGTTACCGCATCTGATCACAACCCAAGTGCCCATGGCATTTCACCTTCATGAAAACAAGCAAACATTTCCCGGCAATTCAGTCACACTTGTTTTTGAGCTTACTTATACCTAGTTGTAACCCTGGATGCAGTGTTACCATTTTTAAATTCTACCTAAATCAAAAAATTAGCTTTTTGGGGGGCCGGGCGATAGCCCAGCGGGTAGGGCGTTTGCCTTGCATGCCGGCCCGGTTCGCCTCCCGGCATCCCATATGGTCCCCAGCACCACCAGGAGTAATTCCTGAGTGCAGAGCCAGGAGAAACCCCTGAACATTGCCGGGTGTGACCCAAAAAAGAAAAAAAAATAAATTAGCTTTTGATACTTCTTGTGAAATATTTTTGTTTTGCCCTTTCACATAGTGAAATATATTTCGATAAGTGTTGAGTAATTGCTATGCTTAATTTAGTTTAAATGAGGAGTCGATCAGATAATTAATTATGCAGAATACTGGGTATAATTCAGGTTTATAAGTCAACAGATAAAAGTGTCAGCATTGTGGGCCATATTTTTGTGTGTGTTTATATATGAGTGTTTTAAATGTACAGCATTTATAAATATTTGGTAATGTATATAGAAACACACATAGTTCCTGGAAGATATTTAGGGTCATATCTGGGGGTACTCAGGGCTTACTCTCAGCCCTGTGCTCAGGACTTACTCCTGGCAATACACAGAGGACCCTGTGTAGTGCCTGGGCGTGAACTTGGGTAACAGCCTGCAAGGCAAGCCAGCTCCTTACCTGCCTTACTGTCTCTCCAACTCATGAAAAAAATGAACATTTTGCCTAGATTTTAACATGGGAATTTGGTGCATATATTCAGGAAATTCACTGCACTCTGATGGTAGGCCATTTGCTAGTCCAGCACCTTACCTTCATACGACCTTCCTGACTTCCAGTTTATATTTTAATTATTATTCCCTAGTTTTTGTTACTCAAATGTTTCTTATACTTCTGGTTGTATTTAAAATATATTAGTGATTGAAACAAATCGACTTTTCAGTGATGTACAGTGTTTTTTTCCTGAGTTATTTTCATATTTTAAACCATCAGATAAGTATAAGAAGAATTTAAATTTTAGGAGAACTTTGATTCTAGTATTGTGCTTGTCTTCATAGAGAAAGAACAGCTCAGTATGTTTAAGTTAAACCCTGAAGATCAGTTTTTCTGTTTGCTCAATCGGGAGTTAGCCAACTGTAGCCAGTGGACCAAATCCAGCTTGCTCCCTGGTTTTGTAAATTATTTTACTGGAACATAGCTATGTTCATCTTGTCATAATACAGTAAAAATGTTGGGTAGTTGTAACAGATCATATGACCAGAAGGTTTAAAATATTTACTTTTGGCCCTTTAAAAGTTTGATGATTGCTGTGAGTTTAAAGATTAAAGGCCTTTGCTGTAAATCTCCCCCCCAAAACCAAGTATAATTTACTTAGAGGAAACTCCCTGATCTCAAGAGTCCAGTGTAATAAAATTTGATAGTATTTGCCTTTGTTTCCTTCTTACCAATCAGGTCACCTGATTTTTATTTTCGAGGTCTAGTGGACCCATTCTGTCACTGTAGATGGATTAATTTTGTGAGGCTGGAGAGTATAATGGGTAAGATGCTTTCCTTGAATACATCCGACCCGGATTCAGTCCCTTGACCACTTTAAAAATCGCCGCACCGTGCTGTGCTCAGGGCTTACTCCTGGCTCTACACTACACTCAGGGATCACTCCTGGAGGTGCTTAGGGCACCATAGGAACTGCTAGGAACCGAACCCAGGTTTACCCTGCGCTAGACAAACCCCTACCCATCTACACACTGTGCCATCACTGGGGCCCATCGGCCACCTCTTTGTTTTGTCTTGGGGCCATACCTGGTGGTGCTCAGGGTTATTCTAGCTCTGTCCCCAGGAATTACTCTTTTCAGTGCTGGGGACCATTTAGGATACTGGGGGATCAAACCTGGGTCGACAGTATGCAGGGCAAATGGCCTACTAGTACGCTGGTACTATTGTTCAGTCCTTACTACCTATTTTTAATTTTTAATATTATTTGATGCCTGACTCCTTATATAGCAAAATTATTTTCAGTTCATCCATGTTGTGTTTATGTATCAGTAATTTGTTTTTTGTTTTGTTTTCTGAGAATATCCAGCTGTATTACTGTGCTCCAGTATTTAAGAACCCTTTCTCAGGGCAGGCGATAGCCCAGCGGGTAGGGCATTTGCCTTGCACGGGGCGGCCTATGCCGCCCGGATTCAATCCGTGGCATCCCATATGGTCCCCTGAGCACCGCCAGGAGTGGTTCCTGAGTGCACAGACAGGAGTAACCCCTGAGCGTTGCTGGGTGTGGCCCCCCAAAAAAGAAAAAAAAAAAAGAACCCTTTCTCTTAGTGATGAGCCTTTGAGTTCTTTACAGAATTGGACTATCATAAATAAACGACTGCAAACATATGTATGTTTTGGGGTAGATGTGAGTCAGGTCTAGGAGTAGGATTTGGTTATGTGTATGTTTAACTTTGCAATGAACTGTTGAACTGCTCTGTAAAGTGCTTTACCACTGATAGTGTGGCTCCACACATCCTGTCAGTAGGCTTATTGCTGGTCTGTACTTCATCTCTTCCAGTCTGTGAACTGGTATACGTAGTGTCTCCATTTGAGTTTGCCTTGCCCTGCGGACTGGTAGTTGTGCATACCCTTTCGTTGATCCTTTGCTGTTTGCTTTTTTTCTCCCTGATTTTTTGAGCCACAGCTGGCAGTGAACAGGGGTGACTTTTGGCTCTGCACTCAGGGACCATTCCTGGTGGGCTGGGGACCATATGTGGTGCTGGGGTTGAACCTAGGTCAGCCGTGTGCAAGGCAAGTACTGTTTCTGCTGGACTATCACTCCAGCATGCTCATTCATTCATTCATTCATTCATTTGCTTTTTGGGTCACACTGGCTATGCTCAGGGATTACTACTGGCTCTGCACTCAGGAATTACTCCTGGCTGTGCTCAGGGGCCTATATGGGATGCCGGGGATCAAACCCGAGTCCAGTTGCATGCAAGGCAAACGCCCCACCTGCTGGACTATCGCTCCGCCCCCATGCCTATTCTTTTAAAATGGACTTCATAGTCAATACACCAGTCTTTTTATCCGCTTTTCACAAAACTTTTAATTGGTATATATAGAACATTCACACGTCAAGAGATAATTAGGTGAATTAAAGTTTATTTTGTTCGAGTTTACTATTCATTGTACTTTGTTTTTGTTTTGTTCATGAGTTTTACTATTCATTGTACTTTGTTTCATTTTCTTCCTCATATTTTGTCTTCTGATTTTAATTAAACATTTAAACATTTATTACATATAATTCTGTTTATTTCTCTTTTTTTTTTTTTTTTTTTTTTTTTTTTGCTTTTGGGTCACACCCGGGCGATGCTCAGGGGTTACTCCTGGCTCTTTGCTCAGGAATTTCTCCTGGCGGTGCTCGGGAACCGTATGGGATGCCGGGGATCGAACCCGGGCGGCACTGGCCGGCCTCGTGCAAGGCAAACGCCCTACCCGCTGGGCTATCGCTCCGGCCCCCTTTTTTTTTTTTGCTTTTTGGGTCACACCCGGCGCGCTCAGGGCTTTCTCCTGGCTCTGCACTCAGGTGCTCAGGGGACCATATGGGATGCCGAGGATCGAACCCGGGCCGGCATAGGCCGGCCGCGTGCAAGGCAAATGCCCCACCCCGCTGGGCTATCGCCCGGCCCCTAATTCTGTTTATTTCTTCTCTTATACTTTCTTTAGTGTTGCAATATGCACTTAAAATTCATTTAAGTCTCTAAAGAAAGTACTGTTTCATAGGAAGTATGAGTCCCTTTATTGTTGATTTTTGGGCTACACCCAATGCCACGCAGGGATTGTTCCTGGTTCTGTGCTCAGGGATCCCTTCTGGCAGATCTCAGGGGACTGTGGGTGCTGGGGATCGAAGCCAGGTCAGCTGTTTGTGAGGAGGATGCCCCGCAGCCACTGTACTCTCTGACCCAGGCCTTTAAAGTATTCCATACATATTTCAAGAGCCACTTTTCCAAAGTATAGAATATTGTTACAGTTTTACTTTACTGTTACTTGTTAATGTATATTAATAGAGGAAAGACAGATAGGGATCTATAATGTTAACTATTGCATGTGTCCATTGTCTTTTTCATTTCATAATAACCTCTGCCAATAAAGTGTGCTACTGTATTTTATTCTTGGTTACTTTAGCAGCTCACCTTTCAAAGGAGATAGTGACCCTCGGCTTGAGTTTTAGGAGATATAGAACCTTGAAAACTATCCTAGGAGTTTGCGTACCATACCAGAAGAAATATTATTGTGTAGTACGGTTAAAACACATCATGGTTTGGGACCAGAGCAAAAAGTACAGTAGATAGAGCATTTGCTTTGCACACAACTGACTTGGGTTTGAACCCAGGCACCCCAAATGGTCTCCCGAGCACCACCAGGATTAATTCTTGAGTGCAGAGCCGGTGTGACCCAAAAAAGAAAAAAAAAAGTAATAAAACATTCAGGGTTTTTTTTTTTTTTGCTTTTTGGGTCACACCTGGCGATGCTCAGGTGTTACTCCTGGCTCTGCACTCAGGAATTACTCCTGGCAGTGCTCAGGGAACCATATGATTTGCCGGGGATCGAACCCGGGCCAGCTTAGGCCGCCGCGCAAGGTAAATGCCCTACCCGCTGGGCTATTGCTCTGGCCCCGACTAACACATTCAGGTTTACCAGTTAATTCTCTGTTACTCTCTAGCAATATATTAGCAATGTATTCTAACCAGTATTCAGGTAATTCAACTGGAGGTATTTTTCAGTGTCATTATTTAAAGCTCTTAAGTTTCCTTCAGATTCAACTTTAACTGCATCCCAAAGATAATTATTCATTTTCATTCAGTTAGTTAAGCCTCAGCAAAGCAGAGGAAATAATAGCAAGTAACCTGGAAAAAAGGTACATATTCCTTGAAAGGCAATCTCTTGGATGAATAAAACTGATTCAAGTCAGAAAGTAGTCTCTTCTTTAAAAAAAAAAAGTTTGTATAAGACTGGTATTATTCCTTCCTTAAGTTCATAGAATTCATTATTATCTGTGGGTGCATTTTCTTTGTGGGAAGGTCTTTAATTATGAATTCAGTTTAAAAAGTAGATAATGTAAGCCTGGGTTTCCTGGTATTACATGGATTTCTGGGCACAGCTGGGTGTAACCCTAGTAGTCCCTGAGCCCTGAGGCTCACCTTCTGGCAGAGAATCATCAAGGGTGTGGCATGCTTTGACAGACTATTGTACAGTTCAGTGGGGTGGGGGGGGGAATCTGTAGTTGGGTTTTTGTTTGCTTTTTTTTTTTTTTTTTTTTTAAATCATATTTACCCAGTCATTGTGCTCAGAGCTAACTCCTGGCTCTGTGGTCAGGGACCACTCTTGGTGGTGCTGGGGATTAAACTGTAGTCAGCAAGCAAGCAGCTTGCCTTCAGTTTTCGTTTTTGTTTTGCTTTTTTGAGTCACACCAGGCAATGCTTAGGGGTTACTCCTGGCTCTGAACTCAGGAATTACTCCTGGCGGTGCTTGGACCATATGGGATGGGTCAGCCAGGTGCAAGGCAAACGCCCAATCCGCTGTCTTTACCTTTTATCCTGTACTGTATCTCTGCTTCCAAATTTTTAAGTTACTTTGCATTGCACTCATTTTAATAAGCTGAGTTTTTATTTTTACTTAGTTCACAAGTTTTGCTCTGTTAAGAAAAAATGGTGTGCCAGTATGGAGTTGAGAATGGCGCTGGGAGTGGTTGCAAGCAGGGCAAAACTCTTGACCGTGTGCACGGTCGCTCGAACCCGGTCTTCAGCCGAGCTAGGCAGTGCTAGCATGGATCTGCGTCCCCCAGCCCTGTTAGTCATCAGAACATGTAGGTGTAGGAATGTTAAAGTTTATTGATGAATTATGGGTTTTTTTTTTTTGCTTTTTTGGGTCACACCCGGCAATGCTCAGGGTTTCTCCTGGCTCTGCACTCAGGAATTACTCCTGGCGGTGCTCAGGGGACCATATGGGATGCTGGGGATAGAACCTGGCCCGCATGGGCCGCCCACGCAAGGCAAATGCTCTACCTGCTGGGCTATCGCCCCAGCCCCTGAATTATGTTCTTAACCATTTGAAATATATATAAATATATCATATTAGATCCTGAGGTTCAATTTTGTCTAATACTAATGTGCTCATCTTGCCTTTTTTTGTTGTTGTTGTTCTTTGGGCCACACTTGGTGATCAGGGGCTACTCTGGTGTGGTGCCAGTGTTTGAACCCAGAATAGCCGCGTGCACGGAAGGCACATTCCCTATGTTTTGTACTGTCTTTCCAGCCCTGTTTTACTTATGATTAGCGCTTTTGTGGTGTCTATGTTTTACATTCCTTTATCTATTTCAGTCGGTCAGGATTTAAAATTCAGCATGTTCTGAAATAAAATGATTTTTTGTTCCTAATATTGATGACCAAAAAATTCCTGTTCTGTCTTTGTGGAGTTTGTGTATTCTTCCCATATCTGTGTGGATTTTTTTTTCTTGGAACTCCAGTTTCCTCCCAAATTCCAAAGATGCACATTAGGTTAACTGATGTATCTCAGTTGCCTCAGCATGAGGGCGTGGGCGTGGGGGGCCCACAGCAGTGTAGTGAGTGAGGCACTTGCCTTACTGTGGTCCACCCGGTGAAATCTCTGTCACCACATCGGGACCACTGAGCACAAATGTGCCGGGTCCAAAACTAGAAAGGGGGAAAAAAAGACAGATGGGCAGTGGAGACAAGTGAGATAGTGGGCTTAAATCTTCTTAAATGAGTTGCTCCAAAAACAGTCCCACATTTCCTTCTTTGCTTCTTTCCTTTCTTTTTTTAACATCAGTGTGTTAAAACTGACTTGCCATGTTGTGAAGTCGTGGGAGACTCACTTTGCCAGCTATCACGTGGTAGTGGAAATAGATTCTTCTTTTTTCTCAATTAGGCCTTGAGAGGATTCCCCGTCTGGGAGTGACTCTAAATTAAAAGATCCAACTAAGCCATGCTCAGGTTCCTCACTCAGTCATTTAGTTAGAGAATCTGATTTTGGTTTTTGTTTTTAACCATCTCTTGACTTAGTTTTTGAGTCTTTCCCCCCGCCCCACCAAGATTTATAACATATCTCTGCATGAGGGGGGGGTGGATCTGATTAGGCATTATAGTCCTGTGAATATTTTTAGGCAAGAAAGGATCTTGTTTGGAGAAGGGTCTAGCCCCGTTCTGCTGTGCTCAGGGCTGACTGACTACTCGGGGATCACTCCAGAGTGCCAACACATCACCTATGTGTTGGTCAAAACAATTTTTAACTCAGAAATGGTGTCACATGAAATGATACTTTTAAACATGGAATAAACACTGAGGGCAAATGCTAGTTCTAAGGAGAATGTGGGGAGAGAGGAAGGAAGGAAAGGGAGGGAGAGGTGAAGACAAAAGCACAACAGGGCGTGTTTGAGCCCTCTAAAGCAATAGGGACAGGTGTGCGGCGGGTCAGGCCTTCACTGTTAGGAGCCAGCACACCCCAAGGTGGGTGCCGCAACTCCAAGGTGGGCGGAGTGATTCACTTGAAGCTGCAATTATGAGGATATACCCACACCCGCCATGTTGCTGAAACATGCCTAGCGTCACATCTCCAAAAGAACATGATACCACCAAATTTCAGGTAGGCTGGTGGGGGCTGAGAACTCTGGGGCGTCCTTGGAATGGGGGCAGCCAGATTGTCCTTCTGCCTGAAGGCACTTTAGCCCAAACTCAGACCCAACACCCGATACACACAGAAATGGTCCAGCTCTAAAACTGAACCTCATCAAACTGCCAAGCAAGCCACCAAATTGTTCCAGATCTGTCGCTCCTGGACTCCCTGGTTAGACACCTCCGCATTTCATAGTACTGTCAACCCAGTAGATCACAGCAAATCTGACTGAAAAGTTCATGGAAGATCACCCAGCTCAGTGAGAATAAACTCACCAGTAATACCAAGCCCAATAATAACAGAAGACTCAACGTGCACTTGCTAGCTCAGTGCATCCTCAGATCGCGACTTGGGTAACATTATTGGGATCTTCAAACTGACTTTTTGATCTATCACTGTATACTGTCTTCCCTTTCATCATCGATTTGCTCGAGCGGGCACCAGTAACATCTCCATATGACCTATCTCATGCAAGTAGAGCCCAAGGCACCTACTTGCTCCAGGAACTATAAAGAGCCTCAAACCATTCCATCAGGTCATGGGAATGAGGTCTATAATTGTTACTGGTATTTGGCATATCAAATACGATACAGGTAGCTTGCCAGGCTCTGCCGTGCGGGTAGCATACTCTTGTAGTCTTCTCTAAATCCAGCATTTATTGATGAACCGCGCAACTGCAAGCGGCCGTGCCAGCCGGACTGTGATAGGCTGGTCTGCTGGGTGGAGTTCTGATGAGAGGGAAGTCCAGATGTGGAAAATGGAGGACCTCATGGATGGGAGGCCGCCTGGCTTGTTGTGAGGCTCTGCTGGGGTGGCGGGCCAGGGCTAGAACCTGCCATCCCTCCCGGGCGCCTCATGAACGACTGGGCACAGGGAGAGCCAGTAGCAGCTCTGTCCCATGTCTGTGAGTCTCTCTTGAACTTTTTGATCTAAGTTGTCATAATCTCTTTTGCCTTTGTAGCAGTGAATATGAAGTAAATTTGTTTGCCTGTAAGGGAGCAGACTGGGGTGGTGGATAGGAAAGTGGGACATTGGTGGAAGAAAGGGCTCGCTGGTGGGATTGGTGTTGGAACATTTTTTTTTTTTTTTTTGGTTTTTGGGTCACACCTGGCGATGCTCAGGGGGTTACTCCTGGCTCTGCACTCAGGAATTACTCCTGGCTGTGCTCAGGGGACCACATGGGATGCTGGGGATCGAACCCGGGCGGCATAGGCCCGGCCGCGTGCAAGGCAAACACCCTACCGCTGGGCTATCGCTCTGGCCCCTAGTGTTGGAACATTTAAGGCCCAAAGCAGCTGTGTTAGGAACAGCTTGGTAAGTAACCAAAAAATTAATTTTTATTTTTAATTATGAGGATAAAATGTTTTTTTTAATTATGATGATCAAAATTTCAGGCATGGGTCTGGAGTGTTAGTACAGCGGGGAGGATGTTTGCCTTGCAAGCAGCCGACTTGGGTTCAATTCCTGGCATCCCTATGGTCCCCCAAGCGCTCCCAGGAGTAATTTCTGACTGCAGAGCCAGGAGTAATACCTGAGCATGACTGGGAGTGGCCCAAAAAGAACCAAAAAAAAATTTTTTTTTCAGGCATTCAAGGACCCAGCGATTTTTCTCTTCTGTTCACTGTAACTTCAGTCTGTTCCTGCAGAATTACGTAGTAAACAGCACAGGCACAGCAGAAGTTTGAAGAAGTTGAGTCAGGTCAAAAGAATAAGGAAGGTTCAGGTTAATTTCTACAGAGGCTAACTGCCTCCTTAGAAAGCACTTACAGGGGCCGGAGCAGTAGCACAGCCGAGAGGGCATTTGCCTTGCATGCAGCTGACCCGGGTTCCAGCCCCGGCATCCCATATGGTCCCCGAGAACTGCCAGGAGTAATTCCTGAGCATTGACGATGTGAAACCTCCCCCAAAAAAAAATTATGGATTTAAAGTAGGGGAAAAATGGGGACTAGTTATATTGAACGATACAATGAAGAATTTGAAAAACTTTTGATATGGAAAAGTGAGGATTAAAGCAATTAAAAATGAACATCCAGCTGCGTTGAGGGATCGCAGCTGGTGAAGTGCTCAGAGGGCTGGAGCACATACTTTGCGTACCAAAGGCCCAAGTTTGATATCTGGCATTACTTGTTCTCAAAGCACTAAACTGGGAGTAACTTCTGAGCACTACTGCTGTTACCCCAGAATCATGGAACGGAATAGAAAAAGCAAAAAATTAAACCTTGGTATACTGTAAACTAACTTAGAATTTGGCCTAGGAACTAGAGAGATGATACAGCAGTTATTAGTTCTCGCCTTGTACTCGGCTGACCCAGGTTGGATCCTCAGCACCAGGTGTGGTCCCCTGAGCACTGCCAGGAGTGATCCCTGAATCCTGCTGGGATGCCCCTCCCCGTAAGGAATATGGCCTGATATCAAGTAGAAAGTACAAAAAATTCATTTGGCCTTGGTTCTGGAAATGATCTTTTCTCATGGTCCTAAGATTTTGACATGAAACTGTAGAGCAGAAAGAGGGTTGTGCCAGGATTATGTTTCCTTGAACAATGTTTACATAGTCATAAAAATGAAAATGCTGTTTATTGATTTTCCATTTTGAGTCAACCTTTGGACAAGAATATAGTTGACAAAGCTCAGAATGTTATTGTTGCAGGACAGAATATAGGAACCATAGCAACTTTTAAACAAAAGCAAGTTAGCAGAGAGGCAAAAGGAACAGATTAGGGGCTGGAGAGTTAGTAAGAGTATCCCACACTCTGACCCCGCTATCCCACCTGGTCCCTTGTGCTCCTCCAGGAGTGATTTCTGAGGAGCAAGCCCTGAGCACTGCCGGATTGACCCCACTATCTAAAAATAGTTTAGTGTTGGGAAGATAGAGCTCAGAGTTCTAGAGCATACATGCTTTTCCCCTGGGAAGCTGGGTTTAATTCCAGTGCCGCTAGTCCACCAAGCATCGCGAGTGTGGCCCCCAAAGGTGAATACGTACAGTTTGAGTAAGTAAGAGTAGGACAGGTGGGAGGCACTGATTCCCTGTGTCCTTCTTCCCAGCGCTGCCAGGCGGCTCCGCAGCACTGGGAACGGAGGCCTTAGGTGGTTCCTTGCAACCGTCACCAGGGTACAGTCCATTTGAACAATTAAAAATTAAATTCATAAAAGAAAAAATTGTAACAATCTAGTTGCCTGTATGTAGAGAACTCTTTTGCTGTGTCTCCCACTTTGCTTTTATTTCCTCCAAAGGTAATGCATTTATTGTCACATTTAAATCTTGATTCACTTGGGGTTCACCCTGGTGTGTGGTATGAGATTTCGCCGTCACTTTGTCTTTTCTTAAATGACTACCTAGTTGTCCAAATACCATTTATTATAAAGTCCATTTTCTCTACTTTAAATTGATGTTAAACTTTGGTACTTTTGTAAATGTACCGACAGAACTATGGTTAAAGATCTTGGTTTATTCTAATTATCAGTTAACCTGAATTAGAACACTAAGTAGGGAGGGAAAGGAAACTTCCTTTTTAAAATAATAATTAACTACTGGGCTAGAGAGACGGCGGGTAAGGCGCCTTAGCAAGCACACTGCCGGCCAGTCAACCGATCCCCAGCGCCACAAATGATCCTCCGAGCCCTTCCACGAGGGGTTCCTCTGCACAGAGCCAGAGGTGCTTAGCACAGTGGTTATGGCTCCAAATCAGGGAAGTCCTTGATAGGTATTTTGCATGTAATCTCCATAATACTCGAAAGATACTTGTATTTTCTGTTTCATATGTGAAAACCGAGATACTAAGAGATCAAATAACATGTTTATTGCATAATGATAGTTAAGTCAGGATTTAAATCTAGAGGTCTGACTCCGTAGTCTTCTTGAACCCATTGATCTAACAATGTAATTTCCTGTAATGGAAGCGACACAGCCCTTCAGCTTCCCCCTTTTCAGATCTGTTGCTAATCAGGAGCAGCAGTGGCTGTGGAAATAGAACTTGAAAGGTTATCTGGGAATTGCAAGAAATACTAATATTTAGTCGACCATTGGGTTTGGCAAGTATGCAGAAAATAGTTAATGTAACAGACTTGGGACTACCACTGTCCTTTTAGAGATTTGCTTGTAAAATTAGCCATTGGGGGCTGGAAAGAGACAGTAAGCAGGTGAGTGTGTGCCCTTGCACGCGCCAATTTGGGTTCAGTCCCCCTTCAATCCCTGTCACCACAGATGATCTGAATATCACTGTGAGCGACCCTGAGTGTAGAGCCAAGAGTAAGCATTGAGCACTGCCGCTGTGACCCCTGTTACAGACTATTCCCCAAAACATGGACTAAAATGATCATAACAAATAACTCAGTGGCTGGCTGGGGGATAGTTCAGAGGAGTGGAGCACATGCCTTGCAAATTCCTTTTTGTCTCCTGGCTCTTCACTAAGGGGTCACTGCTGGCAGTGCTCAGGTGACCGTACGGGGTACCAGGGATTGAACCTGGGTCCGGGATTGAACGTGCAGGGCAAGCACTGTACCCACTGCACCGTCTCTCCAACCTTGTGCCTTGCAAATTCTGTATCACCATCTTACCCCACAAGTGCACCAGGTGTAGTCCCAGCCACCTCATGGCGTGATTTTTTTTTTTTTTTTTTGCTTTTTGGGTCACACCCGGCAATGCTCAGGGGGTTACTCCTGGCTCTGCACTCAGGAATTACTCCTAGCGGTGCTCGGGGGACCATATGGGATGCCGGGATCGAACCCAGGCCGGCAGAGGCCGGCCGAGTGCAAGGCAAACGCCTTCCCGCTGGGCTATCGCTCCGGCCCTCATGGCGTGATCTTAGCCCCCAAGCATTGCTGCAGAGCCCCTCTACAAAATAAAATCTAAAAAAAATGAATCACAGAGGTAGCTCGAAGAACTGAGTATGCTTTGCGTGCAGGCAGCCCAGGTTTGCTTATTAACATTTCATGATCCTCTCGTGCGCTGCTGGGACTTAACCCCAAACACAGATCGAGGAGTGACCCCCTCCTGCCCCCAGCACTGCCGGATGTGGCCAGAAAAACTAATAATAAACCAGAATGTCATGTTAATGTTCTCTGCCCGTCACTTCAAACAGTAGCATTTCAGAGTAGTCTTTAAAGTTCTACACATCCTCCAATCAGTTTTGGTTCTTCCCTTACTCACTTTCTTTTAGTCAACAATTGCTTCATTGTTTTCTTGAATGTGTTTCTTTTCAGTTTCTTCTGCCTACAACCCTTCCTTTGAAAATCTACATAGCTTGCTTGTTACTTTTAAGATGTGCTGTCCTTTTCTCATATTGTTCCTTGACTACTACTGTACTTCAGAATCGTAATTCAAGGGGCCAGAGTGATGGGACAGTGGGTATGGCGTTTGCCTTGCGTGCAACTGTCCCAGGTTGATACCCAACATCCCCCTTTTTTTTTTTTTTTTGCTTTTTGGGTCACACCTGGCAACGCTCAGGGGTT
This sequence comes from Cryptotis parvus, assembly GCA_021461705.1. Lineage (NCBI taxonomy): Eukaryota > Metazoa > Chordata > Mammalia > Eulipotyphla > Soricidae > Cryptotis > Cryptotis parvus. Next base: position 35,137 of record JAJIBD010011290.1, read on the forward strand.
TCTCCTGGCTCTGCACTCAGGAATTACTCCTGGCGGTGCTCGGGGGGACCACATGGGATGCCGGGATTGAACCCAGGCTGGCATGGGCCGGCTGCGTGCAAGGCAAACACCCTACCCACTGGGCTATTGTTCGGCTCCAACATCCCATATGGTCCCCCTGTGACTGCCAAGTGTAATTCCTGTGTACAGCTAGGAGTAACCCCTGAGCATTGCCGGGTGAGTCCCAAAAGCTGAAAAAAAGAACCATAATTCAGGGAAAAAAAAATCAACACTTCTCATTACTGGCTAGCCACTCCTAGTTTTTTTTACTAAATTGGTTGTGGTAACAGTATTGAACTTAGAGCCTCACACGTGAGAGGCCCACACTCTACTGTTCTTTTGTTCTTTGACTGTGCCGAGCCTCCTGGCTTGCTGCTCTGGGGTCTATGCAGCGTGGGGATAGAATTTGGATTCCAGCATGCAAAGTGTTTGCTCCAGTCCTATAAGTTTTTTCTCCGGTACCTTTATCCTAATTTAAAAAATCTTACCACCAAATCATTGTAATTTTCTTATTTGATTACTATATTTCCCTGTATAAATTGTAATCTCTGTAAGGCAGAAATTTTTTGTCTTTTTTATTATGATTTCTCCAGAGACTTAGGGCCTAACACAGCTTAGTAAATATTTGATAGATTTGTTGAATAAATTTATGTTAATCCCAAGACAATTGTAGGTTTTAGATTTAATATGTATAGATTATGCCAATATTATAGAAACTAATCAAATGAGTAGCATTTTGCTTAAATGTCATTATAAGGCTTTTAGAGGATAATTTGCTAATCATTAAAGTTACTATTTTATTTCTTAATGTTCTTTTAAAATGGAGGCAGTAAAATGATTTTATTAAAACCATATCGCAAATGGGGTTTTGTTTATTTGGGGACTGTGCCCTGTGGTGCTCAGGCGCTGTTCTCAGCTTTGTGCTTAGGACTCAGTGCTACTGGTGCTCAAGGTACTGTGTGGTACAGAGGGTCGAATCTGGGCCCACTACATGCAAAGCATGCAAAACAATTGCTGCAGTCCATTAATGCTGCTGTATATTTGAAAAATTTCCCTATCTTTAACCTTTTTCTTTTCGGAGGGGGACCTCAACTAGAAATGTTGGGATGGGGCAGTGGGGGCGTAATGTGGTGGTGGACTTCAAACTTAGGTGTCCCACATGTTACTGTCTGAGCCTTATCTGTTTTAAAGTCTCAGTCTTGGAAAGGACATGCCAGTGGTGCTGAGATGGCACAGAGGACCTGAGCACATGCCATGCGGGGAGGCTGAGGTTCCGCTCCTAGCCCCATTGGGTGTAACTCCCCAGCACCAAACTAGAAGTAATCTCTCTCTCTCTCTCTCTCTCTCTCTCTCTCTCTCTCTCTCTCTCTCTCTCTCTCTCTCTCTCTCACTCACACACACACACACACACACACACAAAGAAGGAAAAGAAAGGGACCTTTTTCTCATATCGCCGGAGGCGATAGTCCAGCGGGTAGGGCATTTGCCTTGCACGTGGCCAGCCTGTGCCGGCCTGGGTTCGGTGGGTTTGATCCCCAGCGTCCCATATGGTGGTCCCCGAGCACCGCCAGGAATAATTCCTGAGTGCAGAGCCAGGGAGAAACCTCTGAGCATTGCCGGTGTGACCCAAAAAGGCAAAATAAATAAATAAATAAATAAATAAATAAATAAATAAATAAATACATACATAAATAAATAAATAAATAAATAAAAGAAATTCAAAAAAAGAAGGAAAGAAAGAAGAAAGGAAAATGTTACAAATGAACAATTTGCTTGCTATTCTTTTTCTTTGTTGGGAGGAAACTCCCCTTAGGAAAGCTATTTAGGGATGATCACATCCATTTAATAGAGGAATAGGGATGATGTGACTCCAAGTTCATTTGTAAGGTTAGTTACCAGCAGCAGAGTGCTCTTGATTTTTAGATGTGTTTAGAGTAATGAATAAATGTTAACAAAAAGCTCAGTGTTAAACTTGCAGATTTCATGTGTTCCCTCACAGTCAGCTAATCTGAAACACTAAGTGAATATTCAGTTTATTCATATATAAACAATAAGTTTTGAACATAAACTAGACACATAGCGTTAGCTTTGAGGTAGGAGAATATAAATGATTTATCTACAAGCCATAGTCAGCAAATGTATATAATATAGTGAGACTGTAGTGTCACTTGTTATTTGGGGGCCATACTTACTGGTGTTCAGTGGCTACTCCCAACTTGGTTCTGGTGCAGGGGGTCACCCTCACCGTGTGGTGCTAGGGATCAAACCCAGGGCTCCTTCATGGTGTTCAGTGGCTGCTCCCAACTTGGTTCTGGTGCAGGGGATCACCCTCACCATGTGGTGCTAGGGATCAAACCCAGGGCTCCTTCAACTCAGGAGGAATAGCGTGGAATTTTCTGCTTGTAGAAGTGTGCACGCTAGGCCATACTAGGCACACTAGGCCATACTGGGGAGTTTACCTTGGTGGCTTCACCGTAGGATTTACGTTTCTGTTCTTTTAGACCCATACCTGAAAGTGCCGGGGCTTTCTCCTGGCTCTGTGCTCAGGGATCACTTCTGGGGAGATCAGGGGACCTGCTGGGTCTGCCCTGTGCAAGGTAAATGCTTTACCTGCAGTTCTGTTGCTTCAGTCCAAGACTGTCTGGGCGCTGCGCCGGGGTCCCCGACAGTGCCGGGAAGCGAAGTTCCCTTCTACCTCCGGGGGCGAGGAATGGATGAAAACTCAGGAATCCGATGCAGTTTTAAAAGGCTTTACTTATCACAGGTTCAGGCATACAAATCAGCAAAAGGAAAAGCCCGGTGCTTAGGATTCCAGGCTAGAACCCCAGCCACGTGTAGGCCAAGATGGCGACCACCACGTGTAAAGGTTTTATAAAAAGGAGAATAAGGCTTCCAAGGGGAATGAGCGCTCACAAGGAGAGATCCCACAAAGAAGAAGGCCGGGAGAGCGGAACCAGCTAGTTTATATCCCTATAACTCAGACCTTCCTCCCACTGTTATGGAAAGCAGGGAGGAGTCCAATGCCCTTAGGTAATCCCTCCCTGCACCTCACCTAGGGCCTTTACTATGCTAATGTTTTGAGCCGAAATCTGCCTGGGAATGCCTTTGTAGTGTAGAGAAGGAGGTTTCTGAGATGGCATGTCTCTGTACCAAGGACTAATACTAATGCCAGTTAAATATTTCTCCAAGCCTTCACAAGTCTCTTCTACTTCATTGTATTTTTATATTTTAGTTGCCTTTGAGTATATCAGGGAGTCATGCTTGTTTGCTTGGAAGCAAACAGCATTTCTCTCTGGTCTAATTACTTAGGGGTCCAGCGTGGCCAGGCTAATATGCTGGTAAGATCTAGCTAGTCCCACGATGATTGTGGTAGCATGGGAGAATATTTATACCAGCTAGTAAAGCATACATAGTCGGATAAACTGCCACATTTAGACTACCCCCTTATCTATGGAGTGATTTGCGGGAGGCACTCCAGAGCAGATGCAGCGGCCCTTAGGAGTCCTGCAGCACAAGACTAATGTATTAAGTTTACTATATGCACCTCTTTGAATGGAAAAATATTATAGGGTTGTGGAAAATTATAGGTCTTATTTAAAAACTGCTTTTTCTGGTATCTTGATAAATTAAAAACCAATTACGTCTTGAATTTCGTGTTAAACTAAAGTTTAACCGAGAGTTAAAGGTTCAGAATTTTACATGTTAGTGACTGTTTCTCAGTGTGAATTTATCATATTAATAATCCACTTCAGTGCTAAACATAGCCACTTGTTAGCACATTTGTTAATGAAACACTATTTCGTGCTGCTTAAGCACAGTATTCTTTTTCTTTGTAAGCCTCATGTATTTAATTATTCTTCAGCAGGAGGGAGCTGCTGTAATTGATACTTGAGGTAGTGAAGCTGATTGGTGTGTTGACTTAGCCGAAGGCCAGCAAGTCAACAGAACTCCGGCACTTCAGTAAATTTACTGTGTTTCTAAGGAGATTGTTGATCCAGTGCCTTTCCTGCCCACCCCACCACCACCAGTAGCTTCATTGGGCTTGTTAAAACCTTCCTTTAGTGTTGATTTGTTTACTTGTGTTGCAATCTTTCTTTCTCTCCCTTTTTAACAAACAGGTTTCTTGTGTGCTTTTTAAGTCTTTATTCTCCTTATCGAAATTTCATCCATTATTTAACCTAAATCTTACCATAGCTATCAGACCTTAAGTGATCTTCAGAAATATTATACATACATACACACATATGTATATATATATAGAGAGAGAGGGAAGAAGGGGAGAGAGAGTTTGTTTTGTACTGCAGTCTAGTTGCAGACAATGGTGTGTTCTCATTTGCTTTCTGGGCCACATTAGGTGGTGCTCAGAGATCACTCGGGGCTGGGCTCTGGGGACCATATGAGAAGCCAGGGATCAAGCCTGGGTCAGCTGTGAGCAAGTGTCCTTGCTGCTGTACTGTCTCTGGTCCACAGTGGTGTGGGGTTTTTTTTTTTTTTTTTTTTTTTTGGCTTTTTAGTTCACATCTGGCAATGCTCAGAGTTTTCTCCTGACTCTGCACTCAGGAATTAATCCTGGTGGTGCTCGGGGGACAATATGGGATGCCTGGGATGGAACCCGGGTTGGCCAAGTGCCAGGCAGGCATCCTACCCTTCGGCAACCTCCCCCTGTGGTTTTTGTTTGTGTGTTTGTTTCTTTTTTGGGTCACACCCGGCAATGCTCAGGGGTTACTCCTGGCTCTTCACTCAGGAATTAATTCTGGTGGTGCTCAGGGGGACCATATGGGATGCCGGGATTGAACCCAGGTTGACCGCATGCAGGGCAAACGCCTTACCTGCTGTGTATGCTCCAGCCCCCCGTGTTGTGGTGTGTTTTTTTTTTTGTTTGTTTTGCTTTTTTGGGTCACACCCGGCAATGCTTAGGGGTTTCTCCTGGCTCTGCACTCAGGAATTACTCCTGGCGGTGCTTGGGGGACCATATGGGATGCTGGGGATCGAACTCGGACCAGCCTGGGCTAGCCGTGTGCAAGGCAAATGCCCTACCCGCTGGACTATCGCTCCGGCCTCAGTGTTGTGTTTTTTAAAGAAGAGTTTATGCCTATGAAAGATTTTTTATTTAATTTTTTTTAAAGTAAAAAAGTTTATTTTGAGTGGATACTAATTCTAAGGAGAGTGTTGGATTCTACAGAGTTCCATAATGAAAAGAAATTACACACCCATAACTCCAAAATGAAGCGTGCAAGGTTTGTTTATGGAAGAAGGCATTTTTTGTTGTTGTCTTTTTTGTTTGTAAGACCTATTTTTAAAATTTGCTAATAATAGACTTATTTTAGGCAGACAGTATTCCAACCTCAATCCCACCACCAGTATGCCCTTCCCACCCCCTCATCTGGCCTTTGGGCATAAGTATAGCACATTTCTTTCTTACTGCTTGCTTCAACAAAACTTAAGTGAATAACAAATGGAATTATCAGAAAATACATCAATAAGTCAGTTTATGATGATTGATTACTATATGGCTTTAACCTATGTAAATAAATTCAAACTTTTTAATACAATATATAATATACCTATTCTCATTTACATAAATAAGTTTTCAACTCTGACAACTAAA